>JAJLYB010000053.1:0-12758 GCA_030674245.1 Jamesozyma piceae
TATATAGGATGGTCATACATCGTCATGATGCCATCTAACGTCACCTCTAAGGATGCGTATAATAATAGTAATAATAATGCACAGCATTGTACAACGTCTAGGGCATAATACAACATCTCTTTGGATGAGGGAAGTATTTAATAATTGCACAGCATTGTTCTTCTTCAACGACTAGGGCATAATAATAATAATAATAATACTAATAATAATAATAGTACTAATCAGCATTGTCTGAGACAATGTCTGGCAAACATGTTTCAGCCATAGTTGAATAAAGCCACCACATTTAATTTAAATTGGTTTTCCTTTTTAGGAAATACCATGAGGATATTAATATGTGTTCTTTAGACACCCCTCAATGATCTGCAATAACTACGTTGTCGTTGGATTTAATAATTCTCGAAACATTAGTTTCAATTCTGTAGTTACCCTACAGTTAATTTAGTTAGTCTTAACCACGATCCTGGTATAAGACAACTATTCATAATAAAGCGCAAATACAATGAGACTTAGTTATTTTTATGGCTATTTTCATCTACTATTGACTATGATTAATTGATTCTAATAAGATTGATTTTTATGATTTTTAAAATGCGTCTTAGCGTTAACAATGTTATATTTTTTGTAAGGGCTCTCTCTTTTTAAGTTATTTAATTTTTATAATTAATTCCTTATGTTAGAATGTTGAGATATTACCCTAACAATATATAATAAGGCAACTCTTTTTGTAGAAACCGTATGAGGTAAGAAAATAAGATAAGGTGATAAGGCCTTAGGATATATATGAGATTATCTTAATATCCATATATAGAATACTTATTTATATTATATAGAAAAACGGTAACAGATAATTATATCAAGTCTATATATAATGTCTGTGCCACATATAATTATAAAACTCCCTGAGTAAAATATCCAACTACTAATTAAACACAATATACATTAAGAAACGCTTAAAAGGTGCTAACCTTATGAAACAAGGGTTTATCATAACTTTGCAAAATATTAGCATATATAAAGAATTATTGCCATATTCCAAAGTATAATGCTTATTTAAATTGTATAAAAGAAGATACAGAATGCAATATTAATTCTATATGTAGTGTCTGTATCTAAGTTTAAAACAAAATTCCTTAAGTAAAATGTCTAATCTTTAATTCAACAACAAAGATTTTCTTCTAAATTTTGATAACAAATTATAAGAGAATATCACACATATTGTGTCGCAATCATCCTAAAAATTGACGACAAGAAAAAATTGAAAATTAAAAACAAAATAATAAAAAGTGTGTACATTGGCATGTGTTTATATTTCACTGCTTCTCTGAAATTGAATTATATACCCTATTATATACATTTAACTATTTTTATTTTATAGAAAAGAAAAATATATTAAATTTGAATGTTGAATAATATTGTTGTTTTTTGTATTCTCTTCTTTTCCAGAACTTTGTAATGACTGATGTTATTTACACTAGCCCAGATATCGTTACCTCTATCAAATATAGCTTTTTGGTGTACTGGGATACAAGGTGAAAACGATACTGCACTGGGGGTTCTTAACACTTGTCGAATATGTGTAGCTAGCCATCTGTAACCAAATTGGAATTATAAAAATGGCCTTGTTAATTTGGTAGGGAGTATAGCTCCGGTTGGTATAGCGACATACGTTGGAGTCACACATAAAGAGCATGAGAACTGGAATGCCGTCTACAATAATACAACCACCAGAGTAATTAATATAAATATGATACTAATAAAATCATGTTTCATAGTATATTCGAAGTGGTTACTACATTTTTAATATCCACTCATAATATGGGTTAATTCTGATGGATATATGCATGGACAATCGGTTCTGCGGAGATGATGCACCCGTACTTAATATAAACTGAACTTTCAAGTAATTGAAGATTATAAAAATAATCAAACTAAAGATAACTAACTGCCCGTGTAAATTATACATCGATTATGAATAACATATACCATTCAATCTACTTATACATTGTTTTATCCAACTCACTAATGGGACCTGGCAACTGTATGGTATAACGTCCGGGTACTGCCTCAATACCTGTAAATCATTTTTCAGGTAATAATATTTTTCAGATCGCTGCTTCTGAACACGTCAAACTTCAAAACAAAAGTGAAATAATAATAAAACAACAGTAATAAAATATTGAACAGCATTTCTTACAGTCTATTAAATAATCATATAATTTTCAATTGAAAACGGAATTATAAATACACTTTAATAGATAATATATATATATATATATATATATATATTTCCAATTGGCAACTTTGATTATAACTTTTCACGTTAACCACAATGTCTTCTACTGGTTATGAGGGTAAGGGTGATGATGCTGAATTAAAGCAAAGATCCTCAATTGTTGAAGATAATAATGATACTATAAGTAATGAAAAAATTGATGACACCAAAGATACCGATGATATTAAGAAAGAGAAAAAAATTAATCCACTACGTAAATTAGAGCCTTTTGCAATGCCAATTATCTTTACTTTATTAGCATTCTTCACTAGAATGTACAGAATTGGTGCCAATAAGCGTGTTGTTTGGGATGAGGCACATTTTGGTAAATTTGGTTCATACTATATAAGACACGAATTTTATCATGATGTTCATCCTCCATTAGGTAAAATGCTTGTTGGTCTTTCAGGTTATCTAGCTGGTTATAACGGTTCGTTTGATTTCCCATCTGGTGAAAATTATCCAGAATATGTGGACTTCGTAAAGATGAGACTTTTCAACGCTACTTTCTCAGCTTTATGTGTTCCAGTAGCATATTTTACTGCCAAGGCAATTGGTTTTAGTTTACCTGTTGTTTGGTTATTCACTTCTTTAGTTCTTTTTGAAAATTCTTATGCTACATTGGGTAGATTCATTCTTTTAGACTCAATGTTACTATTTTTCACAATTCTTTCATTTTATTGTTTTGTTATGTTCCATAACCAAAGATCTAAGCCATTCTCAAGAAAATGGTGGAAATGGTTATCGTTAACAGGTATCACTTTAGGGTGTGCTATTTCAGTTAAGATGGTTGGTCTTTTCATTATCACTGTAGTAGGTATCTATACTGTGATTGAATTGTGGAACTTCTTAGGCGATAAGAAGATGGCATGGAAAACTTATATTGGCCATTGGCTAGCTAGAATTGTATGTTTAATCATTTTCCCAACTTTAGTCTTTTTGCTATGTTTCAAGATTCATTTCTTGTTATTATCTCATTCCGGTTCTGGTGACTCTAATATGCCATCATTATTTCAAGCTGGTTTAGAGGGATCTGATGTGGGTCGTGGTCCTCGTGATATTGCTATCGGTTCTTCAAGGGTTTCAATTAAAAATCAAGCCCTTGGTGGCTCCTTACTACATTCACACGTACAAAAGTATCCAAGTGGTTCCCAGCAACAACAAGTTACCGGCTATAGCTTCAGTGATGAAAATAATGACTGGCTTTTTGATTACCGAAGAGGTGCAACCCCATTCAACCTTGATGATTTCCACGCTGAAACTGAATATGTCAACGATAAGGGTGTTTATAGATTAGTTCATGTACTTACAGAGAAGAATTTACACTCGCATCCAATTAATGCACCAATTACAAAGACTGCGTGGGAAGTTTCAGGTTATGGTAGCTCTACAGTTGGTGATGATTATGACAACTGGATTGTCGAAATTGTGGATCAGAGAGGTCCAGAAGACAAGACACAATTGCACCCACTAACAACTTCATTCCGTCTAAAGAATGCCGTATTAGGTTGTTATCTAGCGCAAACTGACTCACACCTACCACAATGGGGTTTCAAACAATCTGAAATGGTATGTATGAAAAATCCATTTGGAAGAGATAAGAGAACCTGGTGGAACATTGAAACACATGAAAATGAAAGATTACCTCCAAGACCGGAAAATTATACCTTCCCAAAAACTTCTTTCATTAAAGATTTTATTTTTCTAAATCTTGCTATGATGGCTACCAATAACGCTCTAGTTCCGGATGAAGAGAAACTTGACAACTTAGCCTCTTCTGCTTGGCAATGGCCAACTTTGAATGTTGGTTTGAGATTAAATGGTTGGACTGATGATATTATCAGATACTATTTACTTGGTACTCCAACATCTACTTGGGCTTCGTCTATTGCTGTTATTGTCTTAATGGCTACTATTGTTGTCTTATTCTTCAGATGGCAAAGACAATTAGTGGATTTCAAAACTAATGATTCACTAAATATCTTTATGATGGGTGCATTTTATCCATTATTAGCATGGGGTTTACACTTCTTACCATTCGCAGTCATGTCAAGAGTTACATATCTTCACCATTACTTGCCTGCATTATATTTTGCTCTGATTATTTTATCTTACTTTTTTGATCTCTTATTAAAGCAAACAGTCCTGGAAAAAAAATTCGGAGTATATGGTAAGATATTTAAATTGGCAACCTTCATTGTCTTTTTCATTTTGAATATTGCCTGTTTTGCTTACTTCTCACCACTTTCTTTCGGTCTAGAAGGGCCTGTCGGAGATTTCAAATATTTGAATTGGTTAAAGACATGGACTATCATTCATGCCTGGCAATAGGTTGATTAGTTTAATAACTAGTTTTCTCTTTGCTGGTTAAGTTTATATATTTTATTTATGCAATTTCTTATTATCAATACGATATTTTTTAAGTTCATTTAATGATGAATTTTAAAGATTAGAATGGCACATTATTCATTACTGATGTATATGTGTAAATATGTAAATGTATATATAAACTTCGTTATTGGGTAATTCTGTCCGGATCCAAAATATGTGAAATATTTCTCATGCCAACGTCCCTAGTATTTGAGGGCGTTATTACTTGTTCTCTAAATGGAATATTCCCCTGTACGCTAATAATAGTATCTAACTTCGGAGAAGTAACAGCACTCAATCCTCCATTGTTTGAGCCGTTTGTACCACCACTATTATGACGGTGAGCCAAAGGTGGAGGCGGTGTGAGATTTACTGGTAATGCATTAGAAATAGTTTCAATTTCACCATTCATCTTATCATTCCCTCCAATACTTGAGTTCGAATCGATATTAGATAGAGCGTAGTTGTTGTTTGGTTTCACTGTGCTACCATAACTTGGGGGTGAATCAGATTGCTTAACATCCTGATAGATCGGAGGAACCTCTTCGTCCCAAGATATTCCAAGACCGGATCTTTCTGTGATATTTATACGGAATTGCATTCTTAAGACTCTAGCCGCACCAGTCGGAACACTGACTATCTTTGCTGATGATTTGGAATTAATATTGTTTGTAGAGTTGTCGGGAGAACCATTACTATTTTTGTTTGCTGAGCTAGACATTGTAGGACTTAGTGACCCAGATTCAGATTCGTTTACCGATCGCACTTTGGGAGTGTTTCTATTGGCAAACATTGGAGACAATTCTGCTAACCGTTGGTCGGAATTTGAAGAAGCAGAAGTCGAAGGAGATACAGTAGAGTTGGTACTTCTTTTCACTGGCTGGCCATTGGCATACTGTAACGTTTCTTCAGCAACAACTATCTCTACTGCAAGAATATGATTAACATAAATGCCTAATTTGGGATCCTGAATATCGCATACAATATTGACCTGTTGCTTATTGGTGTTGGTTAAGTTAGGCTTAGCTGTGGAAGCATGCATTATTGAATTAGAAACTCCAGAGTTTAACTGCATACAGTCAATATCAGTGACTAACTCAATTTTACCATTATTATCAAAATCCGTTTTCCAACCACTTTTCATTTCACCCTTGGAGATAATTCTAACCTCCTCAGTAAATAAGGTGCTATTGTTATTTTCAAACTCTTCTCTTATTTGTTCCTCTCTTATGCGTTGCTGTTGTTGTAAGATCTCTTGTCTTAGTGCGTCATCACTCGGGTGAATAAATGGTACATTTTCACCATTTTCATTTTCATCATCATCATGGTCACGATTTGCAGCTCTTGGAGTACGGTTTGAACTAACTATATTGTTTGAAGTTGAATTTGTATTTGTATTTGTATTTGCACTTGGAGTTGTATTAGGAGTAGCTGTACGTGGAGAATTTTGTGCGTTTGATGTGGTATCCCGCAGTGGTGGCGGCGTTGGGTCGACAGGTCCTTCAGCTAAAGATGACATATGGCTAGGGCCATTTCCGTCATTATTAAAATTATGTCTCAACGGTCCTAATGGTAAATTTTCAGGAGAACTCACAGCCACTCTGATCTGTGGACCAATATCACCATACCTCTTGATGATCTGGGCAGGCTTCTTGCTTTTCTCTATTTCTTTCTTTTTTACTTCTTTTTCTAATTGTCTTAGATCATGTTTATGAATCTTACACGCATTACTTCTTACCCTTGTTGTTTCTTCAATTCTCCAACTTAACTTACGCATTCTCCATCTTCTATCGCCTAGAGATACACCATCTAGTTTTAAATCTAGTGGAAATGTTGATTTTGGATATATGACATTTGGCAGCACAGCTGCAGCAGTCAATTCGGTTGGTGGAAATACTCTTAACGAATTTTTATCTGGTCCTCTTTGAATGCTTCTTGTTACTTGTATTGGCATGGTTAATTGCAGCATTTTTTCTTTTTTCCTGTTTTCTTTTGAATTTGAATTTCTTGGTTCTTTGTATGTTACAACAGCAGTCAATTCATATCTAATTTGAGTCTCTGCGTTCGATCCTAGTGATGACGTTGATGGTAAAGATCCTGGAAGCAGATATGAAAAAGGATATGAATGTTTTCCTACAGATTTGTCGACTGACTCTTTCTGAATTTCCCAACTTTTCAAATCGGTTATTTTAGTTCTACAATTACTACAATTTTGAACATTTGAATTTTCTGCAACAAATGGTTTATGGTAATGGACTTTCTGTATTAGTGTTAAGGTAACTGAGGTGACTGTTAATTTGGTATATCCATTTAAGATTTTTAAATTAGAAGTCATATTTGACATAGATTTTGCAGTTGTTGTTTGTGGAACTGAGTTTGATCCAGATAAAGTTAAATGCGAAAATGTTGATGATAGAGTTGAACTTAGTGTATTTTTTCTCTTGATCGATCTATTGCTCGATATGGGTTTGATTGAACTTGAAGATTCCAGGATCTTATCATCGTTCATATTTATCTTGCCTGATTTACTGTTATCATATGGATTTTTCACTTTTAAAGTAAGTAACCCACATAGTAAAGTCCCAGATGAGTCGACAGCGTTACCGTACATCACACAAGGCGGTGATTCGATCTTTAACGATAAATCGATTGGGTGTCCATTGGAATTAGTTGTGCTATTTGCCTCTGTTGTTTTATTATTTGAAGAGGAAGATGACGTAAGTTTAGAAAATACCATGATTGATTGCTAGTTTGTGAGTTTGATATGATTTGGCTGCTTTTTATTATTTTTTAGTTATGACTACTTGTTTGATCCATACCAGACCAATCGTTTTCAAAACGATTATTTTTTTCAATTGATTAATAAAAAATCTTGGAATAACACACAGTAAAATTAAGGTATTATCTCGTTCTCTCTATTTAAGACCACTAAAGGATATAATAAGCAGCAAAGAACTTGAACTTAATATATAATAAAAATTGCACTTCAAATTGTTATGAAACTAAATAAAAAGTTTCAAAAAGGAATTTTCTTAACTAAATGTATCAAGTACCTCCGTGAATGCCTTCTATAGAATGGTAGTTGCTTATATCCTCAGTTTTGATTCATTATCCTTATCTTCAACCCATGTTTTGGCCCTTTCTTTATAGCAAATTTTTGTTTTTATCTTCGGAATTTCAGGAATTTGATGCGCAGTCACTGCCTACCGTTCACGTCTAAAGTGATTAACTGGCCATATGGTGTGGTGTGTGGATCAGTAATAATTTTTTCAAGAAATTGAAACAAAAAAATTTTTCATTTTGCGATGCGATGAGTTTTTTGCAGTATTTTACTGTTATATAATATTGGAATATTGATATATTGGATGTATTGAATAGTTTGAGTAGTTGGTAATTTTAGTTTGAGAAAGCGCATACCTGTACCTGATCAAAGATGTCTACTGATGAAATTGTCTGGCAAGTTATAAATCAAAGTTTCTGTTCCCACAGAATCAAGTCTCCTAGTGGTCAGACTTTTTGTAGAGATCCATACAATGTAACGGGTCTTTGTACTAGGCAGTCATGCCCTCTGGCAAACTCCAAATATGCTACTATTAGAAGCGATAAAGGTAGAATTTATTTGTATATGAAGACTCCTGAAAGAGCACATACCCCAGCAAAACTTTGGGAAAGAATTAAGCTTTCAAAAAATTATTCTAAAGCCTTGGGACAAATCGATGAGCACCTATTACATTGGAGTAAGTTTTTCCAACATAAATGTAAGCAAAGATTTACCAAATTAACACAAGTTGCTATTACTGAAAGACGTTTAGCGTTAAGAGAAGATGAGAGACATTATGTTGGTATCGCACCAAAGGTGAAGAGAAGAGAGGAGAATAGAGAAAGAAAGGCGTTAGCAGCTGCAAAGATTGAGAAGGCTATTGAAAAGGAGTTATTGGATAGATTGAAGAGTGGTGCTTACGGTGACAAACCACTAAACGTCGATGAAAAGATCTGGAAGAAGGTAATGGGTAAATTAGATAATGAAAACGAGCAAGAAGAAGAAGAAGATTGGGAAGAAGAGGAAGAAGAAGAAAGTGACGAAGGTGAAGTTGAATATGTTGCAGACGATGCTGAGGGTGACTATGTTAACGCTGAAGATTTAGAAAAATGGTTAGCTGACTCAGACGCAGATGAATATTCCTCTGATGAAGAAAGTGATAATGATAGTGACAGTGATAGTGATGAAGAGGCAGAGAATTCAAAGAAACGTAAAAAGTCTAAGGCTCCAAAGAGTAAACGTCCAAAGGTTGAAATCGAGTTTGAAGAAGAACAAGAATTACAAGCAGCAGAACAAGAAGTTGCGCATTAATTAATGTAAATATATGCAAATAGAAAACAACACTCGACAGTAACGACACATATACGCAAAATACTGACATACTTATAGAGGAATTATATTATAAACTTCAATTAGAATCTTCTTTTGCACAAAACCAAAAAGAGCTGAAATTTATATATTAAAACGTAAAATATCTATCTTTACTTATCATTTATTCTTAAAAGAATATAACATCAAATGTATACTAAATTAAATTAAATATTTTATTACTTCAATTAAATTCAGACCATATATATAATATAAATATAAAGTTGGTTGTATTTCTTTTATGGTTGGATATATGTCTGTATTACTATTTACTTACTTGTCAAATTGTGCTTGCCAGTTTACAAAGTTATTTTGGAAACATCCAAATCCTTATGAATAAAAGCTCTTTTGCCGCCTGCACCTAAATAATCAGCAGCAATATTACCGTTACCTCTGATTTGATATTGATAACTAACTAAACCATCTAAGCCAACTGGACCACGAGCATGGATCTTTGAAGTGGAAATACCAACTTCAGTACCAAACCCATATCTAAACCCATCAGCGAATCTAGTTGAAGCATTCCAATAAACACCGGAGGAGTCGATACCCTTTAGGAAATATTCAGCATTTTCTTTATTCTCAGTGACAATCGAATCAGTATGTTTGGATGAATGTAAATTAATATGTTCAATGGCTTTTTGAGTTGATGGAATGAATTTAACAGCGCAATCTAGTGATAAAAATTCTTTATCAAAATCTTCAGTCTCATTAACATCGACAATCTTTGATGTAATCTCAGCATCGTCAAATTTATTTAATTCTTTTAATTTGTTAATATAAGCTTCTTTAACATCCTTGGTAACATGTATAGTAACACCACCATTTTTAGAAATGTTTTCTAACACTTCCCACCAATTTGGCATCTTTGGGTTAATCAAAAGAGTTTCCATAGCATTACAGCCAGCTGGATAGTTTGTTTTTGCATCTAGACTAATTCTCTTTGCTTTTTCTAAATCGGCAAATTCATCCAAATAAACTGAACAAATACCATCTGCATGTCCTAAGACAGGGATCTTAGTATTATCCTTGATATTTCTTACTAAAGCATTTGAACCTCTTGGAACAACTAAATCAATTAGTTCATCTTGGTTCAACAAGTCAGCAACATCTTGTCTTGTTTCAATCAATTGCACGGCGCCAACTGGAACACCACTCTCCTGTGTAGTTTGTTCGATAGTTTCATTGATAACTTTTGCCATTTCTCTAAAAGTGTTGACAGATTCTTTACCACCTTTTAAGATACCTGCATTACCACTCTTGATACATAAAGAAGTGATATTAGCAATAACTTCAGGACGTGATTCAAAGATCACTAAAAGTACGCCGACTGGAGAAGTTATTTGATACAATGTTAAATCATCATCTAATTTTCTTGCAAAATTAATTTTGCCGACTGGATCTTCTAAATCAGCGACATCTTTTATACCCTGTAACATGGTTTCGAATTTATCACCTTGAAACAAATTCAAACGTTTTAACAATGCTGAGGAAAGACCAGTACGTTCAGCTTCAAGGAGATCCTTCTCATTAGCAGCTTGAATTTGTGTTTTATGGCACTCTAAGGCATCATGGATCTTATAAAGGACGGAAGAACGGGATTCATTAGATAAAGTTTTAAGAATGTTACCAGCGGCTCTAGCTTTTTGGGCAATTTCGGTTGCAGAGGACATTATGGTTTAGTTTGATTGATTTGATATTCAGTCTTCCTACTATGACGATATTATTATATTTAAAATAAGTGGCAAATAGAATGGAACTTCATTCATCCTTTTTTTTATGTTGCATATTTTTTTCACCCTGGGGCAACCTCGGCCGTGTCTAAACTGTGGGTGGGAGGTTTTTGCACGTTTGGTCGATTTGAAGAATGGATAAAGTTGATTTGTAATGAAGTTGTTGTGGTCTTGTTGCTTAATTGGTTGTTCACAGGTTTAAATGTATTGGATATGATTATGTTAGGTATAGATATCTGAAGTAAAGTTAATACATCAATGTGTAATAAAATAATATAAGGTAATTAAGTGATTCGGGTATAAAATAGAGTAATACTTACTCTCGAATTATGCAATAGTGACCATATTTTCACCATTCTTTTGATTGAAAGAAGGATCAATTTTATAATTAATCAAAAACTTGAATATTTTCTAAATTTTATTAAAATATTAATAAAAACGAGTTATTTTGACATTGGATTCATGCATATGTTTAAAGTTTTACTAATCTATATATTAGTTTATAGAGAAGAACAAATTCAATTGGTTAATTCCTACGATATTAATATACAAAAATTAAATTTTAATATTCTAGTGACATATTCCAATGAGAACGAATATAATAGAAAGAATAATTTCGATAAGGCTTGAATAAGATACATAAAACGTTATGGAATAAAAATGGCTAATAATATATTGCACGAAGTTATATCTTGCAAACTAAATTTTCAATCGTTATGATCTCCGGCTATTAATAACAACAGTTTTCATTCAGATAGTGATCGACCAAAAACTAAAAAATGTTGTAAATATAATTGACTGGGACTACTGTTGTGTTATGTTCTTTTACTAAAAAAACAGACAAAACAGGACGTTAAGATATAGTTATCAAACGTGAGTTTAATGGCACTATTGGAATAAATGAATAGGCAAGATCAGTAGCCTTGGAAATTAGATCTTGGTAAAAGATCCAAAGGGTAAGTTGAGAGGGTGCTAGATTACTAAGATTAAGGTTTGATAAGTGTAATATTTAGTTAATATTTAGTTACCTTTAAGATATTTGATACTAAAAGAAATATATAAATCTGATGGAAAAATCATGGGATAAGGGAACGGTTGCTAAATAATTATGGGATAAATTTGTTTTACAAGTGTATAACCTAGAAGTAGAATTAAGTAATTGAGAATTCGGTATAGTGTCTTTTTGTATTTTTTTATTTATTCATATTTTAGTTTTCAGACAGAAGATCAAAGAAAAGAATTAATATTACATAATAGTCATATTTTTTTCATTATAAACATTACTTTTATATACACATATTCTAAGGGGGACAGTAACGTTTATGGGGCACAGAAAGAACGACCTTGAGGCACTCTTAATAGACCTTGATAAATACGAAGCTTCGTTGAAGACCAGTCACACGACTAGTTATACAATCAAAATCAGCTAACTAGATCCTAGATTCAGGGTCAATTCTAAAGATTATCCTATTGTAATATTTTAAGGGACTCCGTCCTTAATATACGGTAGGTGAAGTGATATTAAGTGGTTTGATGATTAAGTATGCGTCAGTACCATAATCACGTCGAAATCTGAGCGTCACCAAAGTAGGATAATATCTTGTAGAATTTCAGACATAAAATTTAACAGATTCAAACTTCAAAAAGAGAATAGAATTAAAGACACTTGAAAAAGTAGAAGTTTCCATATCACGCTACTGGTTTCTAATCTTATAGTACACTCATTTTGTGTATATATATAAGCCATGGTACAAGCCTATATTTTCATAATCATTTTAAAACTTTCTAGAATAATTGTAAAACCATTATAGTCTCATATTAAATCTCTATGTATTATTTGAGTTCCAGTAATTTCAAATAGTTTGTTTGTTTATATTTTTACCTATTGTCTTTCATTTTAAACTTTCGGGTAAATCGAATACTTGAAATAAAATAACAAAATAAGATGTTAATAAAAAACGATAATAGAATG
>JAJLYB010000053.1:12858-81657 GCA_030674245.1 Jamesozyma piceae
CGTATAAGATAAGAAAACAAGATAAGGCGATAAGGCTTTAGGATATATAAGAGTTTATCTTAATATCCATATGTAGAATACTTATTTTAATTATATAGAAAAGAAGCAACAGATAATTATATCAAGTCTATATATAATGTCTGTGCCACTAATAAATATAAAACCCCCTGAGTACAATGTCCAACCACTAATTCAACAGAATGTACCTTAAATATTAAGATAATCTTCAAGAATTCAGTTGTTAGGAAGTGTATGAAATTAAAAACTTAAAAATACGAGACAGACACTAGCATCTCTGTATGTAAACTATACATAATTTTCTAATCCAACAATAAATATGAGAATATTACCACTACTTTGGATAAGCCCAGAGACCGATTAAATACGCGACCAGCACTACTACAGCTAAATCAATCAAAATAAAACGATATTTATACCCAACTACAGTCTGTTGATCTGTCTCCCTTAAAGTATTCCCGACAACAACCAAATTATCCAACCTTCTAATGGTTTCCTTTTGTTGTGCCAATTTATTCTGACAAGCGACCATTCTAGATTCTAATTTCTGTAAACCCTGTACTGATTCATTGACAGCTTTATTCAATTTGTATTCGAATGAGTCTGGGTTCTGCATATCAAAACTTTCTTGCAATTGTGTAATGTATGTAGATTGTACCAACTTATGTACGTTAACGATCTTATCGTTGATGCGTTTATAGTTATCATTCAATATATCGTATGTCTGCAAAGTCTGCTCGAGGGATGTTTCTTCTTTATGTATAACTGAATGTAATGTATCTTTAATTTGATCTTCGTAACTTGCAAGAGTTGAAGATATATGAGTATGATAGTATTCTGGAGACATGCTTCTGTTTATATTTAAGTCAGTGAGTGAAGTTGAACTTGCAGACACTGCTGATGCTAATGAGGATGAAGTTACTGAGTTGCTTGATCCGAATGCGGTAGTTAATGCGGGACGCGGTAGTTGGGTATATGGTTGTTGAGTATGTTTTGAAGGTGTTAGAAAGATTGATTTTAAATGTTGCATATCTGTGGTATGCTGAGTATGTGTAGAGGATAGAGAAGACCTCGAAGATCTTGAAGATGAAGGAATTGTAGTTGACATTATAGAGTTTGAATGCGAAGAAGAATATGGCAATGAGAGCTGTTGTGTGTTTATATCTAAATCCTGGTACAATACATTTTCTAAAGGTAGATCCTTTAAGGATGTCATAGATTTACTATGTCTATTATTTTTGGCAATATGGGAAAGGTCATAGGAATTGTTTCTTGATTTGGATATGCTTGTCGGCAAATTATTTCTGTCATTAAGGAACTGGTTAACAAGTCTTTTCTTATCAGATTTTGGGTTATAAGCCGAAGTATTTGACATGGTTCTATTATGATTTATCCTTGAATTACGTGCCGATGGTGGTGATGCAGATACTGATAACGATGACTTTTGTTCGTGTAGTTTTTTCTTTGGGCCTATACTTTTAATTATTGAACGAGATTCAGCATTTGAACTTGTATTAAAATCGAATTCAAAATCACTGAATTTACCTGCGAAAGCAGATGAATACATCGTATAGTCGGTAGGTTTAACCTTTGGAGGTATCCCTGTTGTTTTCTCATCAACACTATCATCACTTGCCTGTTCGAAGAAGGATTTTAGACTATCTGTGGAATAGTTATATTCACTGGGTTTTAATGGTTTATTGTTGATGACAATCAATGGCGATGATAATGAATTTTTCTTTGAATACGGTGCGTTTGGTTTCATAGAGCGTGATAGATTTAGAAGCATGTCCTTATCCTTGTCATTAGTCAGTTTATTGGACCTATACCGTTCATAATCGGTATTATTCCCTGAGAGATCAGAAAGAAATGGAGCTGATCTCCCCGAGCTAAGAGCCTCTGTTCTATGTACAGCTAAATGCATCAATACCGAGTGTATTTGTTAGCCTAACAATAGCAATAGCAGTAGCGGTAATCGCAGGGTGTGTTCAAAGATATTTCACCCACCAATGTATAGAGAGTACTATATATAATATAATACATAATATACCATAAACTGCATTTCCTATTTATAGAAATATTTATTTTCTTATCAATCGCATCGCTGTTTCAGTTTCAGTTTCAACTTCCTTATCGTGCGGTGCGGTGCTTTTCGTTTGTTCGTTTGTTCGTTTGTTCGTTTGTTCGTTCTTTCTGTGCGCGTGCAGACAGGAAAAGACAAAATCACAGAATATTGTGGTGGATGTATCATCTGCCACATCAACAAACCACCAATCCATACTTTGAAATGGACAGTATCGTGTGTTGTATATTAGACGTATCAGTGTGCTTATACAAGTGTGCTTTGTTGCAGCCACTTGTTATGACAGATAAATCAAGACGGTAAACAATCCATACCCGGGCGTACTCTCATGTACCTCTTCTCTATTGCTCTTCCAACTACAATATCCTTTAATTGAATGCATTTCTATGCACCTCAATATTCTACACTACACTACGCTACACTACGCTACACTACGCTACACTACACTATGCTCTTCAATTCTGTATACTCGTCAATGCGAACCCCATATGACGCCCCAACACCACATATATCCCTTGCTTTTTCTTGGTTTCGTGTTTTTTTCACTTTTTCCAATTTTTGATTCGAGTCTCAAAACACAGAAACGAAAAAGCAAAGTTTGTATGTACGTGTGTGGTTTGATTTGGCTTGATTTGATCTTATAAACATACACACTTGACAAGACCATATATTTACCTTATTTACGTGTATTTTCCATTTGTGCACTCTTAGATACTTACCTCCCATATCAATAGCAACTACGACATGTCTTTCGAAGTAGGTACACGTTGTTGGTACCCTAACAAAGAACTAGGCTGGATCGGTGCAGAGGTAATCAAGAACGTTACTTCTCCTGATGGTAAGTACCTGATCGACCTGAAACTAGAAAATTCAGATGACGAGATAGTTTCCATCGAGACTGATGAAGTTACAATTAGTAATTTAAACAACACAGCTACTGCCGCCACAGCTACAGAGGCTGAGAAGAAGTTACCTGTATTAAGAAATCCACCTATCTTAGAATCTACCGAGGATTTAACTTCTTTGTCGTATCTGAATGAACCAGCTGTCTTACATGCAATTAAGCAACGTTACTCGCAATTGAATATATATACATACTCAGGTATCGTCCTTATCGCTACAAACCCTTTCGATAGGGTAGACCAACTATATTCACAGGATATGATCCAAGCTTATGCCGGCAAGAGAAGAGGTGAAATGGAACCTCACTTGTTTGCTATCGCTGATGAAGCCTACAGACTTATGAAACACGATAAACAGAACCAGACTATCGTTGTTTCCGGTGAATCAGGGGCAGGTAAGACTGTCTCTGCCAAATATATCATGAGATACTTTGCCTCTGTAGAGGAGGAAATGTCTCTAAATATGGGTAACTTACAACACCAAGCGCAAATGTCTGAAACTGAAGAGAAAATCTTAGCTACAAACCCTATCATGGAAGCGTTTGGTAATGCTAAGACCACCAGAAATGATAACTCTTCAAGATTCGGTAAATATCTGGAAATTTTGTTCGATTCAAAGACTGCAATTATAGGTGCTAGGTTAAGAACTTACCTTTTGGAAAGATCAAGATTGGTTTACCAACCACCAATGGAGAGAAACTACCACATCTTTTATCAAATGATGGCAGGTTTATCACAAGAATTTAAAGATGAACTAAGTTTAAAGGAGGCAAGCGATTACTTCTACTTGAATCAAGGTGGTGAGATCGAAATTAAAGGTGTCAATGACAAAGAGGAGTATGGTATTACAGTAGATGCATTGACTTTGGTCGGTATAAATGATGATGTCCAAAAAAACATCTTCAAGATCCTGGCGGCATTGTTACATATTGGTAATATCGAGATCAAAAAGACAAGCAACAATGCTTCTTTATCCTCAGACGAACCAAATTTAAAAATTGCTTGTGATCTGTTGGGAATTGATTCATCAAATTTCGCTAAATGGACAACTAAGAAACAAATTACTACAAGGGCAGAAAAGATCGTCTCAAATTTAAATCATGCTCAAGCTCTTGTAGCAAAAGATTCTGTAGCAAAATTCATCTATTCCGGCCTTTTCGATTGGCTTGTCCAAAACATCAATACCGTTTTGTGTAATCCAAATGTTACTAACCAAATCAAATCGTTTATCGGTGTTCTAGATATCTATGGGTTTGAACATTTCGAAAAAAATTCATTCGAACAATTTTGTATTAATTATGCTAATGAAAAATTACAACAAGAGTTCAACCAACATGTCTTTAAACTTGAACAAGAAGAATATATTAACGAACAGATTGAATGGTCCTTTATTGAATTTAACGATAACCAACCTTGTATCGACCTGATTGAAAATAAACTTGGTATCTTATCACTGCTAGATGAAGAGAGTAGATTACCTGCAGGGTCAGATGAATCGTGGACACAAAAATTATACCAAACTTTGGATAAACCACCAACTAATAAAGTTTTTGCCAAACCAAGGTTCGGTCAAACTAAATTCGTTGTCAGTCATTATGCTCACAACGTCGCTTATGATGTAGAAGGATTCATCGAAAAGAATAGAGATACTGTCTCAGATGGTCATCTAGAAGTCTTAAAAGCTACCAAGAATGAAACTTTATTACATATCCTAGAAAATTTAGATGAAGAAGCAAATAAATTAGAAGAAGCTAAAAAGAAAAAATTAGAAGAAGATAATGCAAACAAAAAGCCTGGTAAGAAGATTGGTGGCGCTGGTGCAAGAACTGTTCATAGAAAACCAACCTTAGGTACAATGTTTAAACAATCGTTAATCGAATTAATGAAAACTATTAACTCAACAAATGTTCATTATATTCGTTGTATTAAACCAAATGCCGACAAAGAAGCTTGGAAATTCGATAATTTAATGGTTCTATCACAACTAAGAGCTTGTGGTGTTCTTGAAACCATTAGAATATCCTGTGCTGGTTTCCCATCAAGATGGACTTTTAAAGAATTTATCCTAAGATATTACATTTTACTAGAAGCTAAGGAATACTCAAATATTTTCCAAAAGAGGGACATGACCGATGATGATATCATTGACTTGTGTAGAAAAATTCTAAACATCACAGTCAAAGATAAGGCCAAATATCAAATTGGTAACACCAAAATTTTCTTCAAGTCTGGTATGTTGGCCTTCTTGGAAAAATTAAGAAGTGATAAGATGCATAAAGCTATCGTCCTCATTCAAAAACATATCAAGTCAAAACATTATAGAAAGAATTATCTTGCCATACAGAAATCAATTTCAATGTGGCATAATGTTGTTAAGGGTCATATTATTCGTCAAAGAACCGATTTGGAGATGAAGAACCAAGCTGCTACATTGATTCAAACGATATATAGAGGTAAATACAGACGTTCTGAGACCAATAAGATCTTGTCTAGTATCAGAGAGATTCAATTACAAATTAAGAAACAATTAACAGAAAAACACATGAAGAAAGAAGCTGAATTGAATGCTGCGGTCACTATTCAAAGCAGAATTAGAACATTCCAACCAAGATCAAACTTCCAAAATAAGAAGAAAAACACTGTTATTATCCAATCTATGATCAGAAGACGTGCTGCTAGAGGTCATTTACAACAACTTAAAACAGAAGCAAAGAGTGTCAAAAACTTACAAGAGGTTAGTTATAAATTAGAAAATAAGGTTATTCAATTAACCGAGAACTTGGCAGCTAAGGTCAGAGAAAACAAAGAAATGAAGATACAAATAGAGAAATTACAAGAAGATTTGAATAATTCTATTGACTTGAAAGAAAAACTTGAGTTACAAAAGAAAGATCACTTAAAAGACTTAGATGCCAAGGGTGCGGAATTCGAAATTAAACGCCAAGAATTAGATACTCAATTGGCGGAGGCCAATACACAAATCGATAATTATAAGGAAGAGATCAAACAAATGGCCATCAAACATGATGAATTGAGACAAGAAACTACGAAAAACCTAGAAGAATTCGAAAAGACCAAGAAACTATTAAGTGATTATCAAGTTTCTAATGAAGACCTAAGAAACGAGGTCAAGACTTTGAAGGAAGAACTGTCACGTTTACAAACTTCAATCGAAATGGGTACTCATACTATCAAGACAAATATTATTCCACACACACCATCATCATCTCACACTGCTACCGATAGCGGATTTTCTAGATCCGGCATGGACCACCAAGCAGGTGCTGCTGTCGGTGCTGCTGTCGGTGCTACTGCTGCCGCTGTCGGTGCTGCTAGTATCAATGCAACGGAAGATAGCAATAACTCTAACTCATTAGCTCAAATTAACGAAGAGTTATATAGATTATTAGAAAATACCGAGTCTCTAAATGTTGAAATTACCGAAGGTTTACTAAAGGGTTTCAAAGTCCCAGATTCTGGTGTTTCTATTGCTTTGAGTAGAAGAGATGTTGTTTACCCAGCAAGAATCTTAATTATTGTGTTGAGTGAAATGTGGAGATTTGGTTTAACCAAACAAAGTGAGAATTTCCTTGCACAAGTTTTAATTACTATCCAAAAAGTAGTAACAACTTTAAAGGGTAATGATTTAATTCCAAGTGGGGCATTCTGGCTAGCAAATGTTCGTGAATTATACTCTTTTGTTTTATTTGCTAGACAGTCTATTCTAACTGAAGAAAATTTCAAGAATGATATGAATGTTGATGAATATAACGAATATGTGTCTTTGGTCACCGAATTAAAGGAAGATTTCGAATCTTTAAGTTATAATATTTACAATATTTGGTTAAAGAAATTACAAAAGGAATTACAAAAGAAGGCTATTCCAGCTATAGTCATGTCTGAATCTTTACCTGGTTTTAGTGCAGGTGAAACAAGTGGATTTTTGAACAAATTCTTCAGTTCCAATGATAGTTATACAATGGATGATATCTTGACATTTTTCAACAGTATTTATTGGTGTATGAGATCCTTCCATATTGAAAATGAAGTATTCCGTAGCGTGGTAATGACCTTATTAAACTATATTGATTCAATTTGTTTTAATGATTTAATTATGAGACGTAATTTTCTATCATGGAAACGTGGTTTACAATTAAACTATAACATCACCAGATTAGAAGAGTGGTGTAAATCGCACGAATTACCAGATGGTGCCAACTGTTTGAAGCATTTAATTCAAACTTCGAAGTTGTTGCAATTAAGAAAGTATACCATTGAAGATATTAATATTCTACGTGGCATTTGTTCTGATTTATCTCCTGCTCAATTACAAAAATTAATTACTCAGTCTCATGTTGCTGATTATGAATCTCCAATACCCGATGAAATTTTGAAATACGTTGCTGATCTAGTCAAGAATGAGAGTTCATTATCTAATGAAGGTGGCAACTCTGGTACTGCTGAGGATGGCAAAACATCCAAGAATACTAATGATATTTTCTTACATACCCAAAATGGACCATTTGAAGATCCATTTGTTCAAATACCAACTAGAGAATTTGATCAAGTCGAGGCATACATACCTGTTTGGTTGAACTTGCCTGATACAAAGAGAATAGTTGACCTAGTTGCTCAAAATGTCGATGTAGTCGAATAGAAACGTTCTTACATATCTACCCATTTATTTATCCGATTACTATTTTTTCTTATTTAACTTTAATCAGACTTATCTCTATACGTATATATTATAAATAAACACTAATAATAATAACTAAAATTGAAATTACCAAAAAAAAATATAATATTAAGAATATATATATATATATATATATTAATATAAAACAAATAAAGTAAAACTTTAGATTGTGTATTTGCGTGTGTATATATGCGTGTACATATATGCGTGTACATATAACTATACATACTAGGTGAAATGAACCACAATAGGGACGATAATAACGACCAAAAGAATAATGATAACTAATATTAGACACATTCTCATCTTTAAATCTTTCCACCACATTTGTTTTCTAACTCTATTAGCACCTCTCTTGAAACCTTGGGCTGAAACAGCTAAATTGTCAGCTTTATCTTCTATAGAAGTTAATCTTTCACCACGTTCTGCAACCTTGTTGATATTATCTCTCATGATTCCAACGGTATCATCGATTTCTGCTTGTAATTGGGCTGTCTTTGATTGTGAATTATTTTGGGTCTGGTTTGCATTGTTATTTAGATCATTTACATCACTAAATGGAGAATCATTGAAATGTGCTTGGGTCTCCTCTGGAGGTACATATGGATCATAAGGTACTGATGAGGACATATTTTGTTATCTTTGTATATATATATATTTGTGTTTGTTTGTTTACTAATGCTTGTGAGTGTGTAAACTTTTTATAATAAGGAGTATAGTTAAATTTAAACTTAAACTTCTTGTGCTTCCTACTTCCTCAGAAAAACTTGATAAAGTACAACAACTGGATTGAATATTAAATTACTTGAGTGTTTGAACGGATCTATAATATTAGAATATTGAATAGTTTGAATCAAATATGGTTAAATATTCAACTGTTAACGCCATTTGAAACTGGGGTTTGAAGATTATTTGGGATTGCTTTATATTTAGACCACCACCTAAAAGAGAAGTAAAATAAAAGAGAAAATAACAGCGAAAAAGCCACAGAGCTGGATCAAAACTTCGCCAACATAAAAAAAATAAAAAACAATACAACGTGCGGGTAACACAAAATCACAACATACGAATATTTGAATATGCGGGTAATTATTTCTCGATTTTACCCGGACATAGTGTTTTTAGCCGCTGAACCTGAGATAGGAAAAAGAGATTGTGAGAGCGGCTATTTCTTTGTTTTGTATAAAAAAGAAAGGGAAGGAAAGGGAAAGGAAAAGAGATATGACTATGAGTAAGACAGTATTTTCTTCACTTATTGGGATAATATAATTATGATCAATTACTATGAATCAACTAGTTTTCTTTTACTGATATATGTAGAGAGCGTACCTGAAGATGCTATTTCCTTTTTTCTAGATAAACTATGGTAGATACTACTGTTGTCTGCATGAAATATTAAATCAATTTGTAATATTAAAAGGGCATGAAAATCATATATTTTGTTTTCACTAGTACATTAAAAAAACCAACTCTGTCATAGTGTCAACGGTTTAGATTCTGTTTACTGGAGTATTCTGGAAGTACTTCCCGTAAAGACACAAGAAGTTGAAAAAACTTCCCGAAAATAATTTTTCAAAAAAAAATTCAATGAAGAATCAGAAAATCGATGAGCTTAGAATGAGACGTAAATTATTTGTATAGTTGTAGCATGTTCTGTTTTGAAAACACATGCATATAGGTATATATCTATATTTGTTGCGGTAATAAAGAGTAAAAAAAACCTTTTCGATATTTCAAAGATTCAGCAATGTCAAAATCATTAGAATGGGAATCTCTGCAAACACCTCTACAACCATGGATTAAGAATGCAATTGATGTAATGGGTTTTGACCAGATGACACCAGTACAAGCATCTACAATACCGCTCTTTGCCGGTAACAAGGATGTAGTTGTGGATTCCATGACAGGTTCAGGTAAAACCGTATCGTTTGTTATACCAATACTTGAGAAAATCATTGCAGAGAATGCAAACACTAAAAATTTTAAAAAAGGCTATTTCCACTCGCTGGTTATATCACCTACGAGAGAATTAGCAAAGCAGATTAACTCAGTTATTAAGTCATTTCTAGATCATTACCCAGAAGATTTATATCCAGTCAAATCTCAATTATTGGTTGGTACAAATACAACCACCATTAGAGACGATATTAATGAATTCTTGGATAATAAACCATTAATATTAGTTGCAACACCCGGTAGAATATTGGATTTCTTACAGTCTCCTAAGATTAAGACACATGCATGTAGCATGGTCATCCTAGATGAAGCTGATAAATTGTTAGATTCAAGTTTTATTAAAGATATAGAGAAGATTTTACATATACTACCAAAACAAAGAAGAACAGGGTTATTTTCTGCAACAATTGGCAGCGCTGGTGACTATATCTTTAAGACAGGGTTGAGAAATCCTGTAAAGATTAGAGTTAATTCAAAGATTTCAGCACCTTCAACAATCTCTTTCAATTATTGTACCATGAAACCAGAAGTTAAATTACAACAACTACTGCATATTTTAAATAATTACAAATTTAAAAAATGTATTGTCTATTTTCCAACATGTATCTCAGTGACATTTTTCTACTCATTCATTACTTATTTACAGAAACAAGATAAATATGATGATAATAATTTACAATTTTATTCATTACATGGTAAATTACAAACAAGTTCTAGAATGAAAGCATTAGACAGTTTTACAGAAAACTTAACCAATTCAATTTTATTAACAACCGACGTTGCTGCAAGAGGTATTGATATTCCAGATGTTGACTTGATTATTCAAATGGATCCACCAACAGATACGGACCATTTTCTACATAGATGTGGTAGAACTGGGAGATTTAATAAAATAGGGAAAGCAATTACATTTTTAAATGAAGGTAGGGAAGAAGATTATATTCCATTTATGGAGATTAAAAACATTAACTTAATCGAATCGAATGAATTATTATTATCAAACGAAGAATTAAATTCCCAAGATTTTTATAACGATCTAAAGGATTGGTTATTAGCTGATAGAACAAGATTCGACCATGCAATTAAATCATATGTTGCATTTATTAGATACTATTCAAATCACTCAGCATCATCGATTTTCAGATTACAAACTTTAGACTTTATTGGGTTATGTAAATTATATGGTTTATTCCGATTACCAAGAATGCCAGAAATTACCAAATACTTAAAAGATGAAAATAACTTAGCATTTAAAGACGGTTGGCTAATCGACCCACCAATCGACATGGATAGATTTGCATATGCTGATCCAAAACGTGAAGAAGCAAGATTAAAAGAATTAAAAAATTTACAAAAGATACATGATAAAAAGAAATTGAAATTTGAATTGAAAAAGAAGAATATGTCTTGGTCAAATAAAGTAGACACCAAAGAAACAAGATCAAAGAGAAGAGAAAAAATGCAATTGAAAAGAAAAGCCATTGAAGATGAATTAATGAAGAATGGTGGTGACAGTGACTCAGATACCAATGAGTTAAACAATGATTGGAAAGATGACATTTTGAACGAGAGAAACAAGAAAAGAAAAGAAAACAATGAAGTTCAAGGCAGTTTCGATGATTTATAATTAGGTAGACGATACGATATTTAAATAGATGTAATTTATATACCATCCTTTTCCTGCAATTGTAATTAATATGCATATAATTCACTAAGCTTAAATTTAAATTTAAGATAATTTAGGAAAATTGAAATAATATACATCTCTAATAAAACTTTGATACTATCAGCACCTAAAACAGATTCTATTATTACTTAAGCCATCATACACTATAACATTATCAATTGGGATATATTGATGAGTGAGCAACTTAATAACCTCTTCAACTACTAGTCCACCCATAAATGAACTAGTCGGATAGCTTGCTGCGCTATTAATCAAGAATCCTTTGTCATTATCGTAGTCCTCCTCCGTAGTAGTGGTAACTGAATATTGATAGTTCAGCAGTTTTCTTAGAACTGGACAGTCATTAAAGTTCAGTGCAATGAACTTCTTAATATTAAGTTTAGTCTCCTTTTGAATTGCTAATTGTTTAACATTACTACAGAACTCTTCCAAAAGAGGATCCGCTATAGCAATACGTTCTTCCATAACATTATACATATCACGAAGTATCGCTCTGAATTTTAATACGTCAAAGGATGCCTTTTCTTCATATAGGGTTTTCAAATCATGATAAATGTCTGTACTTGATTCCATATCTGGAATATTCGCATTCAAAGGAAGTTCGCCAGAATTCTGTTGAATAAAATATTGAAGACAGTTTAGAAGTTTTATCATGCTGTCATTGTATTCATCTGAACTGGTTGAGTTAGTGGGTTTGATAGAAGTAACAGTAGTATTATTATTTGCTAAATGGTAGAATTTAATAGCTTCAAGATAGTTTAGATCGTTTAACCCATTGGGGTTTATCCGTTGATAAAATGATTTAATTTCTTCTTTAGTAACTTTGGTAGGTTGACTTTTGTTTTGCCACATTACTTTGTATAAAATTATAACGTACGGAATATTAATAAGTTCAAACTCTGTCATCTTCTCTAAATCATATTTATCCATGAAATTCTTCATCTCTGGCCATGGTGAATCTATTCTTAGGGATGGTAGCTGATAATCCGGATGTGTATTTATTATATAATGCGGCTCTGACAATTTAATGTAAGCATACCCATACAATCCTTTTGTGTATGTTTTGACTATTGGAATATTTAAATTATCTGGAATTTTAAGTTCGAGTGGTTCGTTAATAAGGAGCAGCGTAGAATATTTGAGATTCCAGTCTTGTTGTATCGATTCAGGTATGCCATGCTTTTGATTAATCGTAATGCTCTCAGGATGTAACAAATTTAAATCATTTATCAAATCATTGTAGAATAAAGGTACTGGATTATTGTGCTCAGTAGTGGTTGTAATATACCAGGTAAAATTTGAAACACCAGCAAGGACCAAATTTTTGAAAATTTCCTGTAATAAAGGGCAATCGTTACCAATAACACATATATGTGATTTAGTCAATAAAGTTTGTCCTTGATTCCCCCACAATCTTAGTTGTCTATCGTATCTATTCATCTTTGATGATTTTTGAGGAAATTTTATGCTTTTGAAATTTAATTTATTAATTTATATATTTTGCATCAATCGCGTAAATGAATATTGTTATTTTATTTTCGTATAAATGACTGGAACAGACGTAAATAGTAGATAAAGATAAGAAGGAAACGAATACGGTTAAATATAAGAATGGATTTCACTTCCGATATTGTTGGTGGTAGTAGTCATATAAGTACGAATTCGGAACCAAACGCCAGTTCAAGTTTTATTGGTTCGAATTCTCATGGACACGGGAATAGCAGTGAAATTAGGAATGGCAAAAAGAAGCATACTTTAAAGGAACCTTCCAGTGATATCGATTCTCTACTGATTAGCAAAGAGGATAAGCAAATATTGTTATTGGAAGACACTAAAGAACAATTATTAAAAGAACGTGATTTGTTATTAAAAGAAGTTGAAACATTGAAACAAAAATTTGAAAATACAAAACCTTTTGATCCAGATGAAGAAGATCAACAGGACGGTGAAGAAGAATTAGAAGAAGGAGAAAAAATTGATGATAATGCAGCAAAAATGCTTGTTGATTTAATGGTACTATCATCGAAACAGGAAGAAAATAATATGTTTGATGATTACCATACTGCACATAGGCGTCTAAATGGGAATTCGAACTTACAAGAAGAATTGAGTTCCAAATATGATACGTTACCATTATTAAACATGAAATTAAGATTGAAATATCTTGAGAAATATCTTTATTCGCACGTTAAGATTAGCGTCAAGGAGAACAAAGGCACTAATAACAATAATATACTAACTGTTAGAGCAAAATTTATAAGGAACATACAGTTTAATAAGAATCAACCTATAATATTCAATTTTGAGTTGATATATGATCCAACGAGAGAAAAATTGGAAAAGTTTAATATTATTGAATTGACACCGCCACGTATGAAACGAAATCTAATGAAACTATTAACAAACTACGAACAGAATCCTACTATAATACTATTTAATTTGTATGAATACGATAGAATACAAAACAAAAGAGATTTATTAATTAGAGATATTTATGAGAAATATAAAATATGGATAGATGATGAAGAAGATAGGAGTGTATATACTGACCTTAACAAAAAATTGAAATTTAATAACAAAAAGGGCAGAAAGTTAATAATTGAGTTTCAGATTGTGTATGATAATAAAGAGACTGTGCTATTATTGCCATTGCCCCAATTGGTTATTAGTATGAAGTTATTTAAAAATGATTTAGAAATATTGAAACCTAATGTTAATGAAATATTTACTAAATTACTGCCTGAGTATGGTTTATATGAAACCTTAATAAATCTAGTACAGTTTATTGTGTTCGCGATGTGAAGTAGTAATGAATGGATCCAAAAATCAGAAGCCACCACCGAAACTATTGAAACTACCATTGAAACTATTATTATCAAAGCCATCATCACTGTAATAGTTGTTTTCTACGAAGACATCATCTTGATGACGATCACCTGCATTGGCCAATAGATCACCAGCCAGTAAACCGGCACCTACACCTAACATGGTGTTTCTCATAGTATGGTCCTTCTTCTGTGGTTGAGCAGCTTGTTGGTAGACTACTGGTTGGGCAGCTTGACGGTAGACTGGTTGCTGGTAGGCAGGCTGCTGATAAGCAGGTTGTTGATAAGCAGGTTGTTGATAAGCAGGTTGTTGATAAGCAGGTTGCTGGTATCTTGGTTGTTGTTGAGGTTGGCTATATTGTGGTGGTCTTCCTGCTGGACGTTCGTTCTTCCACCTCGTACCCGCTGGAGGTTCCCATTGTGAATTATTTGATTTCAAATGTACGTAGAACCACGTCTGGTATTCTTCATCGAAGACTCCTTTCCATCCGCTTGGCACAATAGGTGGATTACTTTTACTTTGTTTTGCCATGCTTGTATTTATTATTTTTATTTGTTTATATGTGTGTATCTATAAGTGATTTATTTAATTCTTTAGTTTATGCAACTCTCTGTAAACTACTCACCTGTAACAAAAACACCAAAGTGTCAAAACACTTGTCCCCCCCAATGCACTTTCAATTTATACCATTCACAATTTGATCTACGGCTTATCAAATTTGAGTCAGAAAAGGAACAAAATTTCCGGAAGATTCGAAATTCTTCCCAAATTAATTTTCTCGAGAAAATTAAAAAAATACCGCTCTCTAAACCCTAGGGTTTGACTAGAACACGTTAGGGTATTACACAAACCCTAAAATAAGAACCGAACGTGTAAAATGATAATTACACCAACCGTGACGTGCATAATGATGTTCGTAAAAAGGGATATTCGTACAAGAGTATATCCGCATCAATGGGAAGATTAATTAATAGATACAATACAATTGTATCTATTTAAAATCGCATATTGAGATATCTAAAGTGCAAAGAACCACAAAACCTAACGAACTACTAACAAATAATATGTCTGGTATTCTAAACAACGCGTTCGAACAAAAGTTCTACTACTACTACTTTCTGGTTCATATCCCCATCACAGTTTTTATTGATTCGTCTGTTGCATTGCCAAGCTGGCTATACCCAGAAGCATTAAACTCGTTGATTCAATGGCACATCAAACAGAATAACGATTTCTTGCTGTTGGAGAAACCAGACTGGCTTGTCAAATTTGTAGTGTTCGAACTAATCTTCCAATTGCCTTTGTTCTTCTATTTTGCAAAACAGTTTAGTAAACCTTATGCCAAAGACAGCAACGTTAACGCTAATGTCAACGCTAATGATGATAAACTAAAGAAATCAGAAAAACATGCCTTATTAAAGGTACTCTTAAGATTGTACGGCTGGAATGCTTCAATTACTTCGTTAATTTGCATTATCGCTATTTTCAATCGTGGCTATTATCCTTTAACAAACTTACCATTGAATGGCATTGATACTCTGAAACTTGTTAGTTACTACACACCTACATTCCTCATTCCATTGAGACTATGCTTTGTATAAATCCCACATATACATATACATATACTTATACATATAAATACTATATATAAATAACAGCCCTTACCCGGCAGCCAAGCACCAATCATGTTTCTGTTTCCCCCCGTATTGGACGGGCACTCGGACTGTTCACTCCGAAATCCCACCAAATTATATAAAAACAAGCAATTTTTGAAGGGGATATCTAAATACAACACCCAAAATAAACATAAACATACTTTAGAAACTCTCGAAACTAAAGTTAAGATATACACCAAATTCAAAACTTAGCTAGTAATAAAACACAATGTTAAGATCTGTATTCACAAAACAATCAATTCGTACTTACGCAACCAAGAAGAGCCATGATTTAGTCGTTATTGGTGGTGGTCCAGCAGGTTACGTTGCCGCCATTAAAGCTGCTCAATTAGGTTTTGATACTGCTTGTGTTGAAAAGCGTGGCCGTTTAGGTGGTACCTGTTTAAACGTTGGTTGTATTCCATCCAAATCTCTTCTAAACAACTCCATGTTCTACCACCAAGTCTTAACTGACTCAAAGAACAGAGGTATTGATATCAAGAAAGAAGATGTCAAATTGAATTTTGGTCAGCTAATGGGTGCTAAGGATAAAGTCGTCAGTCAATTGACTGGTGGTATCGAAATGCTATTTAAGAAGAATAAAATCACATACTACAAAGGTGAAGGTTCTTTTTCCTCAGAGAATGAGATCGCTGTCAAGCCAGTTGATGGTCTTGATGGTTCTGTCACTGAAGAGACTATCCTAAACGCTAAAAATATTTTGATCGCTACTGGTTCAGAAGTCACTCCATTTCCAGGTATCACAATCGACGAAGAGAGAATCGTCTCATCCACAGGTTGTCTATCCCTAAAGGAAGTTCCAAAGAGATTAGCTATCATTGGTGGTGGTATCATTGGTCTGGAGATGGGTTCCGTATACAGTAGACTAGGTTCTAAGGTTACTGTTCTAGAGTTTCAACCAAAGATCGGTGCCTCTATGGATGATGAAGTCGCCACTACCACACAAAAACTATTAAAGAAACAAGGTCTAGACTTCAAATTAAGTACTAAGGTTCTATCTGCCACAAGAGATACTGATATTGTCAACATCGAAGTCGAAAACGCCAAGACAGGTGCCAAAGAAACTTTAGAAGCTGATGTCCTATTAGTTGCTGTTGGTAGAAGACCATACGTCCAAGGACTAAATGCCGATAAAATTGGCCTGGAAGTAGATCAAAAGGGTAGATTAGTTATTAACGACAAATATGATACAAAATTCCCACACATTAAGGTCGTAGGTGATGTTACATTCGGTCCAATGTTAGCCCATAAGGCTGAAGAAGAAGGTATTGCTGCTGTTGAGATCTTCAAGACAGGTTACGGCCATGTCAACTACAATAACATTCCATCTGTCATGTATTCTCATCCAGAAGTCGCTTGGGTAGGTAAGACAGAACAAGAATTGAAAGCTGATGGTATTGACTACAAAATCGGTAAGTTCCCATTCATCGCTAACTCAAGAGCCAAGACAAACATGGATACAGACGGTTTCGTAAAGATCTTAATTGATGCAAAGACTGAACGTCTATTAGGTGCTCATATCATTGGTCCAAATGCTGGTGAAATGATCGCTGAAGCTGGTCTTGCTCTAGAATACGGTGCTTCTGCAGAAGATATCGCAAGAGTTTGTCATGCTCACCCAACTTTGTCTGAAGCCTTTAAGGAAGCTAATATGGCTGCTTACTCCAAGCCAATTAACTTTTAAGGGTGCAATACACCAAAATAAATATTTGTAAATGTTTTTTGTATTTAATGAATTTTCTTTTCCTAACCAAAACAATCCCTTCTATCTATATCAGTATTTTTCACATCAAAAATGTAACGAAAAATAATTTTAGCATTTATATATTGTACAAATGAATTTTACATATAGAAAAAACAAATCGACGTTTCTAATTTCTAGTATTTCTTTCTCATTAGTTTTGTCTTCTTAAAATGACCTCTCTTACCACTTGTCTTTTGGATTTGGATCTCATTGTATTTTCTTTTAAAATACTTGTTACTAACATCATCACTCATTAATGACTCCATTATCGTTGATTTTCTGTCCTTTTTATTAATTCTACTACTGTAGAACTCACTTTTACTTTCAATAATTGTTCCAACAGAAAACCTTTCAGGTACTTGCCAACGGTCCTTCTTATAATGTCTCTTTGGATCTAAAGCAGCACGATGCTTGATTAATACCAGGTCTCGTTGCAGTTCCTTTCTTTTGCTATCACTTGGTTTTGGTATCAAAAACCAATCGTCTGCATTTTTTATATCCTGCTCCTTCTTGTCGTCGCCGTTATTAACATTCGGTATAGTCTCATTATTCTCTTTCTTGTTCTTGATCAAATTATCAAATTCATTACTCAGCTTGGGTAATTTTTGTAAATTTTTTTCAATTTCTTTAAATATGACCTCTGTATCCTTCTTCTGAACATTACTGTCGACGTCCAGCTGTAAAACATCTGAATTAAAGTCATCTGTTGTTGCCTTCCCATCTGTTTTGGTGTCTTTACTAATGGCATTAACGGTAGCCTGTTTTAGAGCCCCAAATAGTTCATCAATACTAGAATCCATTATTTTTATTTATACTATTGCCTTTCCTTTTAAAATACCAGAATTAGTTGACTGATACATAAATATACTTACTCTCTTATAGACTGTTAAAGATGCTCATCACTGAATAAAATCTAATTTTTTACTGTGATGAAAAATTTTCGGTTTATTATTCCGTCACGTGCGCCAAAATGAATATACGGGGAATAACAAAGCAAACTAAGAATATTTATTATTTCAGCGATTACGAACGACTACATGCCTATATGCATGCATGTATATTTGTACATTTAATTACGTATATACTGCGAGAGAAGAGTATATTTCCTATTTCATTTTTTTACATTCTCTTGGGTCTTGTAGTTATTACTATAATTATTACCATTTTCATCATTACCATGCGATATGAACATAGATGCAGCCATCCTTATGTTAGGATCACGTTCATTTAACGGGCTTAATAAATTAGAAGAAGAGGTTTGTATTGCTTTCTTCAGTTGGGATTGCTGTCTCCTTCTATTTCTTGTAGTTAGAGTTTTTATTTGTGAAGATGGTGAGTAAAATGGGTTAGATTTTGTTCTCTTAAGACCAACCCGATTATTGTTACCATTTTCATTACTGTCATAGCTATTATTATTATTATTATTATTATCATTATCTCTCTTCTCCATTTCTAAAGTCTCAAAACTCGTTAGGTTTTCTAGACTTAATGTATTAAATATACCATCTGAATCATACGGAGACCGCGTTTCCCTTTGGGTTCCTTCACCAGAAGTGCATGTATGTGTAATTTCATTAAATTGCAGGCCATTACGTATACTTCCTACATCACCTTTGCTTCTTTCATTACGTATACTATATCTTTCGTTGTCTTGGTCTGTATTGTTATCGAGATTGAATTTAAAATCAAATTCGCTTGATTGGAATAGATCCGTTTCTGTATCGAAGAAGTCTAGGATATCCATTATTGTAAATTGTATATTGTATATTATATATTTTAGATTAAATTGTAATTTTATTAGTCTTCCTTTGACACGAAACCAGATAATAAACAGGTATAACAACATGTCAACACATAAATATATAAAATATATGATTTTGTTTTCTCAACTTGATCAATCAACATTCTTAATTGCGTTGATTATTTCAAAAACAAAAACTCCGTGATTTCCTCTTCGGATTATATTTTCTCCGGGTGAGACAAAAATAAACAAAGCAGCGTCACAAATAAATAAATAAATAAATAAATAAGTAAGTAAATAAGTAAATAAGTAAATAGAATAAAACATAGTGGTGTATGTAATAGAATATATACTTCTCATAATTGAATTTAGGCTTCATGTGTTATTATTTTTTTCTACCAACATATCTGTCGCTGAAACATCATCTTTGATACCCCGAAACCGTTTCTTAAACAATGTCATTATCTTTTCCTGGTCATGTCTTAATGAACTATATGTGTCCACTTCACCATACCTGCTTGTGGTAAATTGCAAAATATCACCTGTGTTTCCCTTATTTAATATTTCAATATGATTTAACAAATCTTCATAGGGTCCCATCTGTGGCCTTGGTATTAACCCCTTATACACATTAAATTTCCTTTGCAATTTCCAAAGGTTTAATTCCATTGTTGCATAGTGCTTACGTCTTTGGTCATATTCAAACTTATTATATATTTTCCCTTGATTAAATAATTGATTATTGATCCTTTTGTATTCTTTAGCTAACAAATAGCGATTTGATCGAATCTGTAATTCAAATTCATTCAAAAACTGTAAAGAATTAATATTTCCATTATTTTCACTGGACCTCGAATACCTTTTTATAAAGTTTGGAATTCCGATAATACCCATATTTTCTAAATTAGCAGTGTCTGCATGATTTCTACCAATAATTTGGTTACTATTTTGTATAATTACATTATTGTCTCTCTTGCTATTATTTTCAAAGACATTAATATTAAACCTTAAATCATTTAATTTATTATAATTTATTCCCTCAATAGAGTCCAAATAATTAAAAGAGTTATTTCCACTGTTAAACAGCGTCTTGTCATTGTCTTTAATTTCTGCATTCGATTCAATCACTTCATCAAACTCTTCATCGCCACTATCTTCTTCTGTTTCTTCAACAAATCCATCACTCTCTTCATAATTTTGTTGAGTTTTACCTGGATCCAATGATTGTTGTGATAATGCAGAAAATGTTGTTAAATTTTCGGCTCCCAGGTATAAGTTTTCTAATTCTGGTGTTAAATATAATTCATTATCGCTTACTAACTGATTTGAATTATCAATAATTGTCTTTTCAATTTTCTTCTTTTTCGAAGTAACCGATTTCTTCTCTTTTCTTTTATTGGTTTTCTTATTAACACTACTTGTAGTTTCAAGATTAACCTCTGTATTTTCTCCTATATTCATTGTTAATGTTTTATCAAACAGTGACATAGTTTGTTGACAACGTCCTCCATATATTGATAACCCACTTAGTGACAATAACCTTGTATAGAAGCCAAATAAAAAATTCAAATTAGAACATTGGACATTATACCTCTTGGCTAATAATAACGGTTGGTAGAGTAAAATATGAGCGGGATATTCGAACCTATGATAAAAACAATACGCTTCAAAGGGTAAATGTAGATATTCGGGGTGCTCATTTGCTGTATTATTTATAAGATTCTTCTTTTGTTGCTTGCAATAGTTAATAATATTTTGATAATTAATTGTAGTATCGCTAGACCCTTTATTTGGTGTTGAAAAATTTTCAATATTAGTACCACTTTGTGAAAGACATATCCCTAATAGTTCCTGGACAAGATCTTTAAAAATGATATTAGTTGATTTTGTCTCCAACATCTTTTCATAATCAAACTCTTCATAGATGATTGACAGAATATTCAACGAAATTTTGGGAACAATTATTTCCCACAATTTAGTTGCCATATCTTGTGAGCTTAAATTCTTTTTAATCTCAATCCATTTGGTAACCTTCAATAAACTAATAAATTTATTGACTCTTGAGTTTTCCAAATTAGTGTTTGTTAATTCTTTTAAAACAACTTTCAGATTATCTAACAAGGGCTCATCATTCAAATAATTGGATTGACTATAACTAACCCCTAATTGTACCATGCAGTGTTCATCGTTAACTAATGCATACGACCCTAGAGAAAGTTGTCTACATTCAACTTCACAAAGAATTGACATGACACATTTACAATGTTTCTGAAAATATTTTACTGCTATCGGTTCTAATTCACAACCAAAATCAGAACTAATTAATACTATAGTATTCAAATTACAGAAACTGGCTAACTTTGAACAATTGGTTTCAAAACTTTCCATTGAGATTCCTGATACAATCATGATATCAATGTCATACTTGCATTTGTTTTGTCCATTAAGTTTCTCTTCCAATTCATCTATATCCTTAGTAAAGATATTAGGCGCGTAGAAATTAGCGCCAAGTTTGGATGACTTCCAGGCAACAAGACCATCAATTGACACATATTGGGAGGAAAGGATAATAAATGCATTACCAAGGCTTAAACGCCATCCAAGAAATTGTGTTGAAGGAGTTTCACCAACTGGGCATAAATAATAAAAAGTATTGTTAGTATTGTAGTTAGAGTAATTGGAAAAGGTTACGCATTGCATTGGAGGACATACCTATTAAACATGTTAATGGAGTATACGTTGCCATAATATTTTATTTTAGATTGATTTTAGTATTGATTTCTTTCTGAGAAATATATATTAAAGTTAAATGATATTCAGTAGTAATTTTTTTTGCATTGAACCAAGATATATATATATATATATCTCCCTACGCCTCTATATATATAATTGTTAGGTGTATGATATTGTCATTATATCTTTGGATGATATTATTTTTGGATACACAAAGATGTACTTAAATTCTCTTTTATGACGCTGCGGTATGGGCGTTAAGTGGCAATTACACTGAATGTCTTAAAAAAACAACTACATGAAATCGAAACCGAAATCAATAAAAAAAGGTTTTATAATAATACAATTTTATTTCTATATTATCTAGAATTCTTCTATATATATAGATTACTCAATATCAATTTCATATATAAGTGTAGTATCAGTCGAATTACCTTGCCAACTACGGTTACCACTTGTACTGATCAAAAATCTACATGTAGGATCAACGTACAGATTCGATATTATACCACCATGGTGACCAGGGACAATCAAAAACGGCACATTTCCTTTATTTGATGTATCCATCTTTGTATCATAAAGTCTTATATTATCCTTTGAACCAACAAGAATATGTCTTTGATTTGGCATTGTCTTGACACAGGAAACGGGACCGGATATACTTGGAAGTTTAAACGTATTACTTGGTTTCGATGGCATCTTAAGATCAAATTCTTCAATACAAGCATTTCTTCTTCCGGCCAAGACCTGATCACCATCGGCGCTCCAACAAGCAGAGAAACACCATGGAGGAATGTTTGGACCCCTTTCAAAATTTATAACAGGGTGGGTATTTATTCGTTTATCCCAAAGATTAACTGAACCGTTCAAACCAGACGTCATGAATATCGATTCGTCATAAACAATATTCAATGTCTTCGTTGAGAGTTCATCAGAAGGGGAAAATTTTTTCTTTTCAGAAATGTTATTGTCGTTGTGTTTGTTTTCTTCTGCCCCTGCTTCTTCTTCATCATCACCAAATAAGGAGTCCATTTCATCATCTTCATCATCGTTATTATTATTATTATGATTATTATTCCCTGTCGGATTGCTATTCGTTGCATTAGGATTCTTTGGTACTACATCGTCAATGTCAATGGATGAGAACAAAGGTCTCATTTCTAAAGATGAAAGCTCTGAATTGTTTCCTTTAAATTCATTAACAACGGCACCATTTTGGTTTAAATCCCATTCTATCAATTGTTTATCCCATGACCCACTTATAAATTTATCCTCATTGTTATTTAATTTCAAAATATTTACCACGGAAGTATGTTTTTTGAAATAGTGTGCAATAGAACCCTCCATAAACCTGAGACTCTGTAACGTGATCCCACCATTTGAGAGACCGCTCAGCAAGAACATACATTCGCTTTGTACAGCTAATGAATAGACAGGACTTACCTTTGGATCGTATTCTATTTTGTTGTTCTTTGTCTTGAGTTTCATCTCTGATTTCTTCTGTGGGATTTCGTTTTCCCAATACGAACATAAAATACCTGCGTTTTGGATAGATTCCGTTAGAGAATGTTTCTGTAAGATAGTAAGGGATAGTTTTCCGTCAATTGTGTTCAGTAGGTCATATTTACGAATGAAACCATCGTCTCCACCTAGGAATAAATATTTGAGACCCTTAGAGACGGTTAATGCGTTTACATGTGTTTGAATTGGTATCGCAGCGGTCGGATATATGTTATATGACGTTGCGACCTTAGCAGGTTGTAATATTTTTGTATAGTATTCATAAACGCTATTGAATTCAGTTTTATCAGTATCTTTGTTGTCGTCATCTTTATCATTATCGATATCTGGAGCATTATCGTCGCTATCATGTGTCTTGCCTGTTACATCCTTATTTGACCCGGACTGTATATCAATTGAATCACCACCGTCTTGTTTCTTGATGTTATCAGTCTTGACATTTTCCTCATCTGTATTCATATCTATATCCTTATCCTCAGGAATAGTATCACTTGACTGCTTCTTTTGACCCTGTGAGTTCTCGTCATCTTCGTCATCTTCATCATCTTCGTCATCATCATCGTCCTCTTCATTGTCATCATTTTCATCGTCCTCTTCGTCGTCGTCGTCATCATCACTCTCACCATCATCCCTACGCTGTTCTTCGTTCAACTCATCTAATTCTTCTTCTTCCTCGTCATCTTCTTCTTCGTCTTCCACATTAGTATCTTTTACCACTTGATCTTGATCTAGTATATCATCTACTTCGTCCATTTTCCTTCTCTTGTTCAGTGTCACGTATACTAGCTCCTCCCCTTCAAAAACTGCCTCACTACTTGAAACAGATTCCCTCCAGCCATTAATAATCACCATAATTTTTCAGTTGATTTTTTCCTCTTTAGAAAGATCGGGAAACAAACACTTACCCGTATTTACCCGTAAAAAATGATATGCACATCGTATAAAGTTTGGAAATTTCTTTTTATGCCTCGTTTAGCTAAAAAAAGAAATTGAAGGAAAATCAGAGAATGGATGCACGGCACTTTCTCTGCTACACATCTTCAAATATTAAACGAACCACAAAACAGAGATGCTCGTTTACTGTTCTGCTTATCAAATCAGAGTACTCCACTTATACGAAACAACAATACGCTATTTTTCACCAAGATCTAAAACAGACAAACATCGACCCTGTTCTTTGTACTATTGCTCTATTGCCCGATAATGAATCAGATGTTAGCAACAATCTACTATCACTATTTGCTCAGTCTTTGAATTACATTCATTATCTTCTCATTCCGTGGTTTGCTTGCACCTCGTTTACTCCGCAAACAGGTCTTGTTTCGTTTATGCATAATTTTTTTCACATTGCTGCTTGGTCTTTCTTTCATATGCTCTGCTCTGCTCTGCTTTCCACTGTTCTGCTCTGCTCTGTGGCTCGCTGGAAAATTTCTATTACTAACCTTAAGTCAATATCAGCTAGTGATTACGATAATCAGTCCAATAGTGAAATTATTATAAAAATAAACAAAACTTCATTATTTATCATTTTGTATTCGCTTCATTAACTCATTTCATTAACTCATTTCATTAACTCATTTCATTAACTCATTTCATTACTATTCATTTAGTTGCTTATTTCTCTCACGAAAAAGTTATAGCTCTATATTTTCATCAACAACCGCACTATCATGGATTTAGTATTAGAAACTTTAGATACTTTATTTTTTGATAAAATTTATACAAAAATTTTACCAACTTCCTTGGCTACCCAAATTTCTCCAAAATGGCAGTCTATTCTAGACTTGAATGATGGGTTCATTGCTCAAAACTCAACTCTTTTATTACAAATACTAGACTCAAAGAACGCCTTGCCAAAGGTCAACAAGGAAATCTACGGCTACACTCCGTTCCTATTCAACTTTACTGAGTCAGCTTATACCTCATTACTACCACGTTATAATCTAATACGTGAAACCTTATCCCTATGGATCATCGTCACAGTCTTTGGCTGGGCTCTTTACTTAATTATGGCTTCCCTGAGTTATGTCTTCGTCTTCGACAAATCTATCTTCAACCATCCACGTTATTTGAAAAACCAAATGGCTCAGGAAATTAACCTAGCAATGTCCGCTATCCCTGTCATGTCCTTACTAACTGTCCCATGGTTTCTTTTAGAAATCAACGGTTATTCAAAACTATACTTCACTAAACCAGGTAAAACAGCAAAGAACTACCTAATCGAAATTGCAGCTTTCATCTTTTTTACTGACTGTGGGGTCTACCTAGCACACAGATGGTTACACTGGCCATTAGTGTACAAATATTTACATAAGCCACATCACAAATGGTTAGTCTGTACTCCATTCGCTTCTCATGCTTTCCATCCAGTAGACGGTTACGGTCAATCCTTATCCTACCACGTATACCCAATGATCTTCCCACTACAAAAGATCATATACTTGGGTCTATTCGTCTTTGTTAACTTCTGGACCATCATGATTCATGACGGTAACCACATGTATAACAACAAGGTCGTTAATGGTACTGCATGCCACACCGTACACCACCTGTACTTTAGTTACAACTTCGGCCAATTTACAACTCTATGGGATAGACTAGGTGGCTCTTATAGAAGACCAGAAGATTCCTTATTTGATCCAGAATTAAAGAAGGATAACAAAATCTTAGAAGAACAATTGAGATTAGTCGAATTAGAAATGAAAAACATCGAAGGTGAAAACGATGAAAGAGTTTACGAAGACACTTCAAAAAAGTTTAACTAGGCATCTCTTTCCAACATAACACTTTTTTCTAATGACAATCCCTCTTTCATATTTATTTTTATAAAATTATATATATATATATACATGTTTACTTCATTTATCAAAACGTTCTTTTTCCATTTTATTTATGCTACGTCTACTTACTTATCCATATCACACTATATATATGCTAATAAGATCATTTCTTGTTGACTTTACGTTCTAATTCAAGGAAGTGGGTCAACTTCTGCAACCTCTCTACCTCAGAATTTTGTATTATATAATTTCTCTGCCAATCAATATTGTTTGTATTAGTTGATCCTTCCTTCGACAGGTCCGTTATCGTGATACTATTATTATTAACATTACTATATGACGTCTCAGATACACTTCTTAAATGACTATCCATATTACCCACTATATTATATTATGCTATGCTAGACGATCCCTTGGTCTATGATTACCTAAAATATATTGTTTATACTTTCTGTACGTGTTTGCACTATATTCTTTTGTTTATATCGCTTATAGAAATATTTTGGAATTCTCGACAAACAAAAATTAAATACCTATACCTAGAAAATAAATCAAAACCATCAAAAATATATAAATAAAAATACAAAGTGTTTCAAGCACCTAACCTAAAAATTACAATAAATTTATCACGACTCATCATTTACTTACCCATATTCCATTTAAAAATACCTGTTACAAGAAAAACTATTACAGTTTCTACCTTTAGATAATGTCGTTTTCAAAAATACTACATTCAATAATAAGGAAAGTAAAATCAGTCCTATTACTATTAATAACAATCTCGCTATTATTCTATTACACATTCGAAAACGAAATCGATGTCTTGAACTCGTATGCTGAAAACGAGTTCCTACCGACAATAAGTCAGGATACTGGACACTCAAATAGCATCGCAGACAACAACAACCTCATCGATGATGGAACCATAGTGGATCATGCACAATCAGAGAAACTAAAATCAAATTTAATGGATACCAATCCTTCACTTAACGACGAAATAAAACTTGAAATAATGAAACATAACTCAGAGTACAAAGATAAGAATAAGAATAAAAATGATCTTACTGATCCAGCTGTACTAAAAGAGAAAAATAAATATTTCCCATTACTGTTGACATCCCACAATAAGGACCCTACAAGAGCATTGGAACATCCATCGAATTTAAATGCAAATGAAGATACTGTTCACCCATTTTTGTCCCATAAGGAAAAATATCCTGTAGTATACGAGATATCGTTATCGTCTTTTTATTCATCAACTACAATTGAAAAGGATAATGACAATATATTCGATACTGAGCCTCAGAAGGTAAAGAATATCCAGAGCCAGTTTGAGACACTCCAATCGGGTAATTCTGATTCAAAATCTTTGGCGGAAAAGAAGTTGAAAGTAAAGAACTTATTTATTAAATCTTGGGAACAAAAACAAATTAAATTTTTGAATACAAATTCTGATGATAATGTTTGGCCATTAGACTTGATCAATTCAATAGACTCGTTATATATTATGAATGAGATATCTCTTTTTAAAGATGCTATAGAGATAATCTCAAACGTGAATTTCAAGACACCACCGCTAAATGTTGATATTATTGATATTGCAGATATTTCAACGCGTGCACTCAGTGGGCTATTGTCAGCATATGAGTTATCACAGGAAATGATTCTATTAACACAAGCACAAGACCTTGCAGATTTTATATTAAGATCGTTTGACACTCCAAATAGAATCCCTATATTATTCTATTCATGGAAATCGGATTATATTAACAGGTTCCCATTTAGGAATTCATCTGTTGCAGATTTGACAAAGATGACTTTGGAATTTACAAGATTAACACAATTAACCAAAAAAAATAAATATTTTGATGCAACATATAAGATTTTCCAAATAATATTAAAGACAAATAATAATTTACCAATAGATTCCCTGTTTCCAAACCTTGTTGACGCATCTACTTGTACTCTACTAACTTCTAAAGAAATTCAAAATGGTGATCATCAGCGGGATTCACAAATCATGAGGAGTATAGATGAAAATTTACATTTTGTTCACTGCCACCAGTCTGGAGTACTCCTTCCATCAACAACCTCTTACAATCTTAACAATCAACTTTTGCCCTTATATGGGAACTTAGCTAACCTTTTTTCACTTACTGGCAGGGACATCCTAAAATATGAATTAAAAAGTGGCAAATCAGATGCTAAAGGTAGTACGATCACAACAACATCACAACAACAAAACTCATCGACTTTTTTCGACAAGGCAATGTCACAAATATCAACATTTTTTACATTTCAACCACTGGTACCATCAACCATGCCACAAAATCTAACAGTAATCTCAAATATAGATTCAAATCCAATGCTGTCGCCAATAAATGACATCCTTGATATTGAAATGAGAAGAGATTTTACATTTCATCCAGATAGTTGTTCTTTAGCTGCAATCTTAGCATACGGTTCAAAAGTACTATCTAACAGTAGTAGCAGTACTGCCCAATCACATGTACAGTTTGCTGAACAAATAACACAAACATGTTTTGAGTTTGCTAAATTCAACGAAGGACTTCTTGGTGATATTGGATTGGATCCATGTATCAAAAATGATAATACCGAAGCCTGTATATTTGATGAATCTAAGAAGATCGATGATATACTAAATGATCGATATGTTGGATTTGGTCCTGGGTTTAATAAGATATCTACTCTTCAATTAGATGGGAAGCATAATATTATTAAGACACAAGAGAGTAATAATGAGGGAGTCTCTAAGAAAACGTTTAGTTTTGTTGAGGGAGAAAATTTTAAAAATATTCTATTGGATAAAGATGATATTGATGTCAATAAAAGAATTTGGTCAAAGCAACCTGAATTGCCTTTATGGATTAATAAACTCGAAAATGTTAGTATCTTAAAACCAGATTTAATCAAATCATTATTTTTCTTATACAGACTTACAGGGGAAGAGAAATGGAGAAATATGGGTGTTGAATTATTTGATATAGTATCTACTAAACTAATTGATTTAAATATTGGTGCTAAGGGTATATGGAAAGTTTCTGAATACAAGGATCCAAAATTAAATTCAAATGATAACAATATTGACAATATCCCAAGCTTTTGGCTTTCGCAAACGTTGAAATATTATTATCTCTTATTTAGTAACCCAAATGATTATTCATTAAATGATTACATTTATACAGATAGCGGACACCTACTAAAAAAATACAGCGCCTCACAAAAGGCATCTAAAGAATAGATAAAAGGTAAAAATATTAAATAACGTTATTATTGCATACATATATTCATAGATACACAATTATATATTCAATGAAAAATTAATATTTTATACAGCCAAGGGATATTGGCCAGCCCATTCAAAAATTTCATGTTTTAGGCCATTCCATAACTCAGGATGGTTATTAATAGCCAATTTGAAATCTTTTAATCTGTGACTATCAGCGGGTAAACTCTTTTGGGTATTTTCTGCAATTTCTACTGCTTGATTAACATATTTGACAATTCTATGGAAATCTTCCTCACCCATGCCTCTTGTTGTCATTGCAGGTGACCCTATACGAATTCCACCTGGAACTAAGGCTGATTTATCCCCAGGGATAGAATTTTTATTCAAGACTATATTCATCTTATCACAAACATATTCAACACGTGCACCATCAACACTTTTCTCTCTTAATGAGACTAAAACCATATGGGAATCAGTTCCATCAGAGACTAATTTGTAGCCTAATTTTTTAAACTCTCCTTCTAAGGCCTTTGCATTCTTAAGGACTTGCAATTGATATTCCTTAAATTCTGGTGTTGCAGCTTGCTTCAAAGCAGTAGCCAAAGCTGCTATAGTGTGGTTATGTGGACCACCTTGATGACCTGGAAATACAGAAAAATTAATTGGGTTTTCTAGATCGTACATGATTTCATTACCAGTCTTTGGATTAATAGATCTGACACCTCTTCTAAAGAAAATCATTGCTCCTCTTGGCCCTCTTAAAGATTTATGGGTAGTTGTGGTGACAATATCAGCATATTCAAATGGTGATGGTATGACACCTGCAGCTACAAGACCTGAAATATGTGCCATATCAACCATTAAGTGAGCACCACATTTATCAGCGATTTCTCTCATTTTTTTGTAATCGATTAAACGACAATAAGCAGATGTACCAGCAACTAACACTTTTGGTCGATATAAAATAGCGTTCTTCTCTAAAGTATCGTAATCAATAATACCAGTTTCTGGATTAACCCTATATGGGAATGATTCGAAATAAGTTGCTACTGCCGAAATTTTCTTATTATCTGTGGCGTAGCCATGAGATAAATGACCTCCATCAGGCAAGTATAATCCCATTAATCTTTCGTGAGGCTTCATAACAGCTTGATAAACCTCTAAATTGGCTGGTGAACCAGAAAGAGTCTGGACATTAACACCCCATTTATCTGGGGTTATATGAAATGCTTCTAATGCTCTCACTTGACATAATGTTTCAATTCTATCGATATGTTCATTACCACCGTAGTAACGAGCACCTGGATAGCCTTCTGAATATTTGTTTGATAATGGGGTTCCTAAAGCATTGAATACTGATGTGGAGGTAAAATTTTCAGAGGCAATTAAATCGATGGAATGCTTTTGTCTGTCAATTTCATCTTTGATCATCTGATCTAATTCTGGGTCGGTTTCACTTAATTTAGAAACTAACATTTTCTTATGCTTTTCTGATAGTGTATACGACATTTTTGAAAGGTTACTAGTTTGAATGTTCTATAATGAATTAAACTTATTTTAATAAAGTTTCCAGGTATTCTCTAAAATAACCAGGAAAATAATTCTTGAAAAATAAATATACAGGGGTTCTTTACAATATATACTAAATTTGGTGATAATTATAAGGATTCGTTTTTCATGTCAATTTGGAAATTTCACAATTATATAATCGCTAGTGCCCTTTCCCTTATTTTTGTCCTAAAACGGCAATAGATTCCCGAAACAAAATATTTCCGTATTGGGAAATAAGTCACAATACATTAATAATTTTACATGTGTTCTAACCAATATCTGTATACATATATACAGGTATAAATGATTTGAAGACTGATGTGTCTATTGTTGCTGAACCTTTCTCTTCTTGTTCATTCTGCGAGGCTTGGCTGGAGAAGAATTAGGAGTAATGTCCTTAGAGCGACGCTTCTTCTGCTTCGATGGTGTTTCAGTTTGCTGTTTTGAGGAAGCTTTTTTTGGAGTTTTTATTTGGTTTGGTGACTTGGTTGGTGCTTGTTCACTATCAAGCTTTTCAGATTCAATTAATTCAATAACATGCTCTGTTCTTGGGGTTGTTAGTTGGCCTTCCTTTTCTTTCGATTCTTGTTCTTGTTCTTTTCTTCTCATACCTACAAATTCCTTTGTTTCTTCTGGAGTTTTCAAAAAATGTTCTGTGTACCATTTTAGTTGACTTATACTTTCTAAAATATCCTTCTTAGCTGTATGTGCTGTTTCCTTCTTAGGAAATACACTAGCCAAATCAGGATTAAATCTACGGGAAACTTCCATAATGGTACTCACATCGATAAGTCTATAAAAAAGATGGTCAATAACTTTAGGGAACTCTTTTAACATAAATAGTCTATCCATATGTATAGAGTTACCGGCAAGTATACCAACATTATTTTCTGGAATAAATTTCTTGATATAGTCCAATAACTCATCCTCCACTTGTTCCCTCGTCTTTTCACTCTTCAATACACTGCTGGTCAACCCACTTGAACCATGGTGTTCAATACACCATTCATTCATTCCATTCATGACCCTTTCATCATAATGAATTACACTTTCATAGCAATTGTTATTTTCCTTGTCAACGATATTTAAATTACCATCTGTGATAATACAACAGATTTCAATGATGTGATCGTTTTTATGATCTAAGCCTGTCATTTCACAATCTATCCATACTATTGGCTTGAAAATTTTCGACCCCGAGATCGGCTTGTTATCTTCCGAGTTCATTACTGCTGAGCCAATGGTTTCTTTGTTGAATTGTTTTCTGAAGATGGCTGATAGAGCAAGAGTCCGTAGACGTCTATAGGTTGGTCTAGTCTGAACCGATCTCACCAAATTTCTAACAAACATGATAAATATCAGTATTTCTATTATCGATTATATGTCCTCAAAGTTGTTTAATTTTCTTCTGTAAGATGCGAATATATTGAATTGAACTATATAAATTTACTACTTTTATCAGCTCTATTTTGCAATGCTCTTTATTTTGTTTTCATGCTGAAATTTTTTCTTCAACATTTTCTTCAGCGATGCCTTGAAATTATGGGGCCAAACAAAATATGTGTCAATTGTACGTAGTCAATTTATCGAATGTTTTAGCAAGGGTTTTATTATAATTCACTTGAAATAACAACAGTGAATCAATTTATTAATTATACGAATGAGTTCTTATATTTACTGCATTATTACACTCTAACAACCTGCCATTAGCCACGGTATATTTGTGAAATGTAGCTATTATGCGTTTACTGTATATCCTAGATATTTATTTATTTGAAAAGTTTATAATAATAAGGCTAAAAGCAAAACACACTATTATATTTACTTTTTTATATTATTCATTAAGTTACACCCATGTTAAAAGTTACATCTATTACGACTCATACACAGTGGTATGACTGCTTAACACCCATACAATAACATATTTTTAAACACCCAAACAGTTGTACCGAAATATTTTTAAACAAATTCAAAAATGTCATAGAAAAACTTCGCGTCAATAGCAAAAAATATAAAGCGAAAATTTCGAAATGAATTGCAAAATGAATTCAGATTTTTATTTCAAAATTGAACAATTATAAAACAACTGTATTAAGAAAGTACAATTTATTTTCATTTTTCAGTTAATTTCAAGTTATAATAAACCAACTCATCTAATCAATTAACAATGGCTCCAAACGTATGTCGTTAAATGATTCTCAAAATTTGAGGACTCAAACCCAATATGCCCGATTCTGTATAACTATTAACTGATTAACTATTCTTCAAGTAATTCAAATATACACCCACCTTTTTAAGGATTAAAGGACAAATAAACATGCACAAACACGAAATAACGAACTGTTAAGAGTTTTGCTATTCTGTATTTTAAAAATTCACTGATATGGTCCATATAATGACGAATTCCAAAAGAAGTGATTGTTAATAGCAGTAGGCAAAATTTTTTTATTTGAATAAATCTTACTAACAATACAATAATTTATTTTCAGACCTCTAGAAAGCAAAAGATTACCAAGACATTCACTGTTGACGTTTCCTCTCCAACTGAAAACGGTGTCTTTGACCCATCTTCTTACGCTAAGTACTTAATTGACCACATCAAGGTTGAAAACACCTTAGGTAACTTAGGTAACGCCATCACTGTTGAAGAAGATGGTTCCGTTGTCACTATTGTTGCTACCACTAAGTTCTCTGGTAAGTACTTAAAATACTTAACTAAGAAATACTTAAAGAAGAACCAATTAAGAGACTGGATCAGATTTGTTTCCACCAAGACTAACCAATACAGATTAGCCTTCTACCAAGTCACTCCAGAAGAAGAAGAAGAAGACGAAGAATAAATGCATTGAGTTAAAAATTACATAACTAATATATAATTCTAAATTTAATCATTTTCTTTTTCACTTTCACTTTTTCATACCATTCATACTCGCAACTTTTACTTCTGTACCTCTATTCATTTTGTATAATTTAAATTAATTAATTTATTTAAAAACTATTACTGTTAGATACATACATGTATATATATATATATATTATCATTTGCTCATCGGTAAATCTATAAAATAAGAAAAGGTTTGCTTTTGAAAATTTTTCAAAATGATGTTAATTAATAATTAAAATTCAATATCATAAGCATCACAATAAAATAATCACAATAGAATAAATGGGGAATAAGTCAAAAACAGTGTCTCAACTTCCTTTTCATAATAGCAAGGCTCTTGGCCCTCAAGAGATAATCGATCTCTTTAAAGTCTCCTTCGATCAAGAATTATATCGAAATGATGATGACCTAGAGACATTACAGTCACAAATCCAAGAAGTAAAAGCGCATCTGTATAATAGAGATTATATTCTTGCTTTTGATAATAACATCAAAAGAACTGCATATTGTTGTAGATGGTCACCTTCAAGAGCTATCAGTTATGCTTCACTATTGGCAAATTTAGATGATGTTAGAAATACCATTACTTGCCAGGACAATACCGAGGGTCAAAATGTGCTATGTATTGGAGGTGGTGCTGGAGCAGAGTTGATTGCAATTGCTAGTATATTTACACCATCCAGAAAGTTTAGTTCAAAATATAATACGACCGAAGAAGACGACGAAGACAAGAAATGTTTGAATTTACAACTAGTGGATATTGCTGATTGGGATAATGTTACAAATAGATTATTGGAACAAATTGAAGACAGGTGGTTATATGATAATGAGTATAAATCATTCAACGTTAATTTTCAACATAACGATATATTAAAGATGAATGAAAAGGATTTAAATTTGGCAAATTTAAATTTAATAACTTCATTATTCACAACAAATGAATTATTTCAAGAACATAAAGCTGAAACTATTAGATTTTTACAAAAATTAAATAAGTTTTGTTCCAAGGGTTGTCTATTATTGATAGTTGAAAGTGCAGGGAGTTATTCACATATTACAGTTGGAAGTAAAAAATTCCCTATTCAATTTCTAATTGATACAATCTTATGTGGGCAGAGAGGACATGAGGAAGATGGTGCTTGGACGCTAATCGAGGAAAATGATAGTCTGTGGTACCGTTGTGAAACAGATCTCGATTATCCGATTAAATTAGAAAATATGAGATTTTTTTATAGACTTTATAGAAAGAATTAGCAGAAAATGTGTAGTTAAGTAGAAATAAACTGCGAGGCTTTTCAATCGATTATTATAAAAAGTATTGTTTTAAATAAACATTAACAATAGAAACGGGTCAGTTATGTCACTGGTAATGATATTATTTCTTTCACTTTTTCAATTACTTAGCCATTTATGTGCCATTAATGTAGTTTGCTACATAGTTTATATTCCCCCATAACTATTGAAGTTTTGCCTATGGCACGAAAATTATAATAGCAATGGCTCCTAAAATAATCTTAACTTTTATAAATTTGTGAAAGAACAAGAAAATAGTTAATGTTGTAACAAATTGTTGAATTGGTGGATTTCTGCTTTAATCCTTATAAATATATACTTACACATGCTTAAATGTGGCAGAACTCAATATGGGGTACCTTTGTAAGTAGAATTAAATATAAGTGATCACCCCTATAACACATTTGGAGCCTACTAAGGGTCATTAGCGCCAATAAAATATACTTGCAATGATAACAAACAAAAACTAAATAGGTATACAATATGTGTATATACACTTCCCTGAATAACACTCTCCACTCTAATCAACTTCTACAGCTTTCTTACTGAATTAATTACAAATTTTAATTTTTTTGGAAAATTTTTTTTAGTTTGACACTTTTTGTCGTTCGTGCATAAGAAATATAGCTCTATTGGTAAACATGAAAACAAAAACAAAGGAACACACACGATCCTGAATCTGAACATAAATTTGACCTCGAATCTGATCCTGGATGAATTTCATTTTCTGGTCGCATATATAATAATGGATAATACCAACTGATAAGACTAAACAAGAATAACTGGAAAAGAGCTTACATTGAAAATATAAATAGAAGCATTATTTATACTACTATAAGATAAATTGGTAGCTATTAGATCATACTTCAAAAAGTATAAAACAAATTGTAACACTATGGCAGGGCCAACAAAAAAAAGCATGAATTCCAATAACAGAAATACAAGAACATCATCTTCATCACAACATCCTCCAGTACCATTCAAAGTGATGATGAAATCGAGGATAAAGCAACCTCAATTTTATTGGTTTTTAGGCCATTTTTTTACTTTATATCATTTTATTAGATTCTACCTAGCATTTTTTTCGTTTCAATCACAAAGATACCATTACAAAATGATTCTTTTGAATATATCGTTGACTTATCTTATTGTCCTATACCAATTTTATAAAAGTGGTCGTCTACAATTAAATTTATCAAATTTAAGGCAAAATTTGAAAACATTAGATAACTTACAATATTTTACCATGTTGGTATCATTATTAATATTCTCTACAATCAACAACGATACAATCATCAATGGTGCCTCGTATTCTCCCGTGATCTATTCGTTATTCCATTGTTTGAATTATTTCAAAGAAAATATATTACCATTTTTACCTATGAATAGTATTTTCAAGACGATGATTAATCAAAAAATCACTATATTTATCTCAAACTATAACGAACAATTTCTTTCTATGGCACAAATATTTGAAATCATATGTTGCTTCCGTTCAGCATTGGTGTCGTTACCTTTAAATTTGATTAATTTGTTGTTTAATTTTAGTAGCAAAGTTGTTATTAATATTATTTGCATTTTGGTCTATATTTGGTTCTTTAAACTAAGATATTTACAAAACGAGACCATGAGAAACATACTAAACCAATACATCCTCAAAGCTGATCAGTATGTGAATTCATCATTCCCGCCAAATATAGTTGTCAAATGGAATGCTTATAAGCAATTTGTTAAAGCATTATTTTGGAAAATACCTGCATAAGAAAAAAAGACACGCTGATTTTGTTATTTTTGTATATAAAATATATTTATAAGGTTACGTAAAAGATTACCTATATTTGTACTTCATTTGGTTATCTCCCCTTTTCTCTTTCTTTATCTGTCTTTTTGATTTGGTTTCAGCTTCAGAACCGTTTTCATTCTGTTTGGATTTAGATTTCTTGTTAATTCCTATGCCACCGAAGTATTGGTTTTTCAACCCATATAGTTTGTAACCGATATAGATAGGACACAGCCATAGAATGTACCATACCTTATTGGTATTGAAGATGATATTGCCCAGGTCTGCAATTAACGAAAGATAAACCAAATCAAACAGATACTGCATTAAACTTTCATTTTCCGACAGATCCATACCTTCTTTCTTAATTTGCTTCTTACCAAATGAATCAATCCCAAACTTTGGTCTACCTGATATTTCAATGGTGTAGACACAACCAATTAATGGCAAATGCAATATAATATACTTGAACAGAGACGCATTTCTAAAGTAGGTACGCAACAGTGACAGGACCAATATCGGAATAGTCACCTTGTACAAATCATTTAATATCTTTATATTAGTCTGCACTTGCTTCTTTGTTGCTTTACCTGCCATCCTTGCTCTGTGTGCTACTCTACATTTACACAAGTCTTATCAAATCACCCAAACGAATCCAATAACAACCATTATACCCATCCTGATCAATGCATTCTCTGTTGCAGATTCAAACAATTTTTCACTTCCGAACGTGCAGATACTCCGGGTAACACGTTATTTTCCGGTCCTCACCCACGCACCGCGCACAAAATGTACTTTTCCCGCCTAGTTGTCGCGTGTTACTTTTCCGACTCGCAGTTGTTTATATTATATAAAAGATACAAATTGTATAAAAGATACACCACTTTCCTAATTCTAAGGTTGCTTTCGAATTGCTAGTTTTTTCTATATTTGCAAGGATTAACGTTTCTCTTTTATTTATATATATATTGGAATCTATTTAAAACCTCCAAACAAACAAATAAATAAACATCATTACAAATAATCAAATATGGATTCTGGTATGTGTTTGGCAAGCTAATTATTTTTTTACTTTCAATTTTATGTTGTTATTGCTATTTCTAGTGGAAATTTGTTTGATCCGTCAATATATGTTAAGCTGGACTACCACAAAGCAATTGCATGCGTGGTAGTTTGCCTAGATGATTGATCTATATTTTTCCCCCTTAATCAAGACCAAGAATTATAGTTTGAAGTTCCCCAAATGGCACTTGGTTGCATGACTCATTGGTTTACTGAACCACTTGTTTCAACTTTTGTTAAATTGAGTAGTTTAGCACCCATTGAGTTAACCCAACCAACAAGTTCTGTGTGCTTCGCTATGAATCAACAGTTATGCCCAATTGCGCTCCAGCCACCTTTGGTCCAGATTCCACCTCCTATTTTGTTTTCACCTCACAAAATTCTAACTCTTTTTTTCACTGCGCACCAAAATTTTTCGTTTTTTTCCACTCCCGAAAAAAAGTGAAAAATTGTTGAAATATATGATCGTAGGCAGTGATGATAATACGTTTTCCACTTTTGAAATAGCAACCTATATTATTGTATTGTGTTCGGCTCTCCCACTTCTTTTTTCATTTCAGTTTTACTAACATATTATGATATATATATTTTTTATTGTTTTATTTTCTGATTAGAAGTTGCTGCATTAGTTATTGATAACGGTTCTGGTATGTGTAAAGCCGGTTTCGCCGGTGATGACGCTCCACGTGCTGTCTTCCCATCTATCGTTGGTAGACCAAGACACCAAGGTATCATGGTCGGTATGGGTCAAAAGGACTCCTATGTTGGTGATGAAGCTCAATCCAAGAGAGGTATTTTAACTCTACGTTACCCAATTGAACACGGTATCGTCACAAACTGGGATGATATGGAAAAGATCTGGCATCATACTTTCTACAACGAATTGAGAGTTGCCCCAGAAGAACATCCTGTTCTTTTGACTGAAGCTCCAATGAACCCAAAGTCTAACAGAGAAAAGATGACTCAAATTATGTTCGAGACCTTCAACGTTCCTGCTTTCTACGTCTCTATCCAAGCTGTCTTATCCTTATACTCCTCTGGTAGAACCACCGGTATCGTCCTTGATTCAGGTGATGGTGTTACTCACGTTGTTCCAATCTACGCTGGTTTCTCCTTACCTCACGCTATCTTAAGAATTGATTTAGCTGGTAGAGATTTAACTGATTACTTAATGAAGATCTTAAGTGAGCGTGGTTACTCTTTCTCCACTACTGCTGAAAGAGAAATCGTCCGTGACATCAAAGAAAAATTATGTTACGTCGCTTTAGATTTCGAACAAGAAATGCAAACCGCCGCTCAATCTTCATCAATTGAAAAATCTTACGAATTACCAGATGGTCAAGTTATTACCATTGGTAATGAAAGATTCAGAGCCCCAGAAGCTTTATTCCACCCATCTGTCTTAGGTCTTGAATCCTCTGGTATTGACCAAACAACTTACAACTCCATCATGAAGTGTGATGTTGATGTCCGTAAGGAATTATACGGTAACATCGTCATGTCTGGTGGTACTACTATGTTCCCAGGTATTGCCGAAAGAATGCAAAAGGAAATCACTGCTTTGGCTCCATCTTCTATGAAGGTCAAGATCATTGCTCCACCAGAGAGAAAATACTCTGTCTGGATTGGTGGTTCTATCTTAGCTTCTTTGACTACTTTCCAACAAATGTGGATCTCAAAGCAAGAATACGACGAAAGTGGTCCATCCATTGTTCACCACAAGTGTTTCTAATCGCACTGTAATCCTTATTCGTCATCCGATTTGTATAGATATATATGTATATATGTATATATGTATGTGTATATGTATGCATCGAATGTATGTATCGTTATTCATGTATGCTTTCCCCTCCCTCTATATATCTTTAATTAGATTCAGCTTATTATATACTATTTAAACTAAGATTGAAAATTTTTACTATATATTTAACACTAACCGAATCCCTCTAAATAGTAACAATTTTTTATTCAATAAATCAAAAATTCATTGAAATCATTAATTATTATTGTTATTAGTATTATTATAGTACTTTTATATACATGTCTGTAAATATATACATGATTGAATATTGAAATTATAAAATATATGCACTTTTCTATGTCACGTCTAAATGTATGTTCTTTTTTTAATATAGGTTAGTTTAAAATTCTTCCACTGGAACAACACGCTTCAAAGTTCTTATTTTGTTCAAGTATTTTGAATGATTCTCCTCTATGTTATCCCACCCTCTAACATTATCACGAGGTTTCATTAAATAATTTTTCATGAAATAACCATATTCCTTGATGAATTTTCGCAATACATTTTCTATTTCATCAAAATTGTTATTTAAATAATCATCCAATAATCCAACTAACTTCAAATACGTTCCTGAACTTAAATATAAGCTTGGTTCGAAACTCTTGGGGTCCTTTTTCTTCTCCGTTAAAAGGAATGACTCATCTTTCTTACTCAGCGTTTCTCCATTCAACCTTCTCAATAATCTATACTTATGTACCAAATTGTAACCGTATATCAATTTTTCATTGACTATACTTAAACCATACTCTATAGTCTGCGGGTTCTTAAACAATGTAATAACAGCTTCATTCCATGACTTATTGTCAAGAACGAACTTTTTGGATTTTAATGTTTCTATTAAGGATGGTAATTTTTCAATCTGGTGTGTTTCGGCCAGGTGCCGTATCTTGTAAGGGAAAATACCGATAAACAACGAAGAAAGCTTTTTATTTCTTGTTGTACTAGACGGTAATTTTTCAAATCTCTCTAATTGAGTCATAATATTGCCAAATATGATGTCAAAATCTTTCCATTCACCAAGCTCTGCAAATAAGACTAGTAGTGATCTCATTATTACAAGTTTATTATTCACTGAAAGCATATCTTTATCATAAAATAATTTATTGTATCGATTTAACATCTCTAAAGCTTTTCTTGGATCATAAAATTTCGCAACAGTTCGCATAGCCCATGCCATGATCGATGGATGGAACTTATTATCACTTCTTAATAGTGTATCGTTTGATGCATTTTCCATAATGTTATCTACCATTTCAATGGATTTAGAAAGGTCATTTTTCTTAACCATTTCAGATTTAAATGTAGCTTTAACTAATTGATACAGGATCTTTGAATTGACAGGGATTTTATTGTCAGTCATTAATTTATATATATTAAAGACACCGTCATAATATGAAACCTTCCCATACTCCGACATAATTACTTCAAAACATGATGCCGTAGCTTTACTCCTGGAATCATTCAGTAATCTAGTCAATGCTTTTTCTGCTCCTTCGTAATCCTTCAAATACGTAACCATGTACCGAATTAGCGTTGTATAAAATTCAGAATTCGTCTTTAAATTGAGCTTCAGAATCTTTTCAAATAATGTATCACATTGTGGTAAGTCATTAACCTTCATGTTTGCCATTATCGCTTTGGTGTATAAGGAAATAAGATGTTTATCATCTTTTATATAACTCATATTGGAATACTTTTTAAACAAATGTAATGCATCACCATACAAGCCACATTCGATGTACACATGCATTAAAGATGATACAGACAATACAGTGGGTCTGATATCATAATGATCATTCATAATATTAAATATTTCCTTTGCAATTAAATGGTTCGTGAATCTCGAACACATCTGAATTAATATAACAAAATGTTGTTCTATAATTGGTACTTTTTGTTCTTCAGTGATTTTTTTCAACAATCTTAGTGCGCCATCCATGTTATTCATATTTCTATAAACTTTAAACATTATGGTGTATGTGTTTTTGGTTGGTTCAATATTGTACTTTTCAAATAATTGAAATTGTTCAAAGCATGCCACCAAGTCATTGGCCTGGTAATGGCAATATAGTACAGACTGCAAAATTGAGTATGTCGGGATCATTCCTCTTCTTAAAAACTGTGTATATAATTTTTTTACACTATCCAGATCCCCTAAGGAAGCCATTGCATACATTACAATTTCATAATGTCTGATGTTTGGTAATTTACCTACGCCAAATAATGCTTCAAATTGATCTTTTAAGGCTCTCCAACTTTGTGTCTTGGAATGCGCTAACAGTAAGTAGTCAAATTGTATCTGGTTGTCGTGTGCCTCTGGATATGATTCGTATACTGCGGAAATTTCTTGGAATTTGCCATTATAATTGTAAGACCGTATTACTTGGGTTAAATCTGACTTAACAACCGGTAATTCATGTGCTAATTTGTAATCCCATAAATTTTCTATTAGTCTGAAGTTAGTTGAATAACCCGAGAGGTATATCAATGTAGTAGTTAATTGGGAACATGCAGATGCACCTTCAATTAACCTAACTTTATTCAAACAAGCTTCAAAGTATTCAAATGGGTTTTTCTTGGTTTCTTCAATATTCTGCAAGTGCCTGAGAATAGGCTCTAGAGTCCTTTTATTCATCATATATTCGGTATACTCACAATTACCATTCATTAATATTATCCACTTTGACCATTTCAATAGGGGTTCGTACTCTTTAACGGATGTGTTTTCTTGTTTGGCTATTTCTGTTAATTTAATAAATAAAGATGCTATTAATTTGATTACTTTTGGTTTATTCATAAGCGATATTTGTGATATTATTTGTTTCATAAATACGTCAAGAAGTAATGTTTGCCTGGTCTCGAGCAATGAGTGTAGAAACAATATTAGTTCCTTTGTAGAGACATCGTTTCTCAACAACCCAAGAGAGTTAATATTCTGTTCTGTTTTTACTCGTGTAGTACTTTCACCTCCATTATTATTATCATTATTATTTCTTTCATTGGTGAAAAGAAAATTCTTACCAATCTTCACGATACTTCTATATGCCCCATGATCATTCAAAAATGTCAATAAATACTTTCTCTCTATGGAACTAGGCTGCGGACATTGTGGACTTAAGAAATAACTTGACAGAGCTGCAATTTCTGTAGGTTTTAATGTACTCTTAGAGTTCGTTCGAATTTTGCAATTATCTTTCAATAGCACTTGTAATTCTTTTGTTAATGGTATAAAAGGCCCATTCACCTCAGCGTATCGTTTTATAAATGGCGCAGCATATCTCTGCATGGCCTCAGGAACATAAAAGATAGAAATGTAGTCAGCTTAAATAATCTCACAAAGTCCTATACAATAAACTATTTTCTAATCAAAGTACTAAAGTTTCTGGTTTAAAGCTTTTTTGAATCTCTTGTTACTAAATTTGTTCAATATTTGTGTCTTTCCATGTATCAGCATATAATATTTACTTATTAGCTAATTCTTGTTGCTTGAAAATTTCATATTACAAATGGCGAACCATCCGAATGTAACCCGGAATATTCAGGACAAATTATGAAAATTTTTGAAATTTTTAATTTTTGTTTTTGGTTCAGAGCTCATCGCAAGAAAAATTGGTAGATGTATTGGTAGTTTAGAGATTGTATTTTGGTGTTATATTCTTATTCATGTTTTTGGTAGGTTTGTATAAGTATCAGTTTATGTTATTGCGTGACTGTTTAGCTTAAGGGGCTAGGACAAAGTGAGTATATTATACCAGAAATGGCTACAGGTAAGCAGCAGCAAAATAGGAAAAAGTTTACAAGGGAATATAAGGTCAGGGAGATTCAAAAGAGCATCACAAAGAAAACTAGACTTAAGAAGGGCTATTTAAAGGCTTTAAAGGAAGAAGGTTATACGGTTCCAGAAAAGCAAAATGAATCAAAATCAAAAGTAAATGTTAGACATCTTAAAGAGCAGCGTTTCCTTGAAGGTAAGAAGAAATTAGATGAAAAGAAAGAAATCAAGAGGGAGAGGAAAAAAACACAAAGGGAAGAAGCTGAAGAAAGGAGGAGAATGAAGCTTGAACAGATTAATATATCAAAAACAAGGCATATAGAACGTGAAAATAGGTCCAAGAGATTAACACAGAAAACCAGATCTGGTCAGCCATTAATGGGCCCAAAGATAGAAGACTTACTAGATAAAATTAAAAACGATGATACGTATACTAGGTAACTGTCTCCTCCAAGAATATTTGTCTGTTCATTTAACAAATTCCATCTACTTTCTGTTCCCCCGGTATATAGAATAATAACTAATCAACATATCGTTTTTCTTTTTATTATCTACAAGAATAATATATATGTATATATATGCTAAAAAACATTATAAACTAAATTGGTAATTCATTTCTTTTCATTCTTCTTGGCAAATTTTTGAATTAATTCTTTTTGCACATTTGGTGTAGTTGGTGCATAGTGACTAAATTCTAATTGAAATTCACCTTTACCTTGGGTTGAAGCTCTCAATGATGTTACAAATCCAAACATGGAACTTAATGGACATTCAGCTTTCAAAGTAAAATCATCATGGTTGTTTTCAGTGTCTTGGATAACAGCTTGTAATTTGTTTAGTAAACTAATTACGTTACCTTGGAATTCGTTAGGGGAAGTAACTGAAACATTCATGATTGGTTCTAAAATAACTGGTTGAGCACCTAAGAAAGATTGACGAAAGGCTGCCATAGTGGCAGTCTTGAATGCTAATTCATTAGAGTCAACAGAATGAATAGCACCATCATTAATCAACATGCTGACATTCAAAACTTTATGACCAATTAATGGACCCTTTTCACAAGCTTCTTCGAAACCCTTACCACAGGCAGCTAAGAACTTTTCTGGAATAGCACCACCTACAATAGCAGTTTCAAATTTATTTTCCTTGGTTTCACCTTCAATTGGTGATAAAGTACCCATAACTCTACCGAATTGACCTGCACCACCAGATTGTTTTTTGTGGGTGTAATCAAAATCAGCTGAGGTCGTGATGGATTCTCTGTAAGCAACTTGTGGTTTACCAGTAACACATTCAATGTTATATTCACGCTTCATTCTTTCAACATAAATTTCTAAATGCAATTCACCCATACCTGAAATAATAGTTTCCTTAGATTCACCATCAAATTTAACTTTAAAGGTCGGATCTTCTTTCTGGAAACGGTTTAAAGCCTTTGAAAAATTGGCAGTATCGTTAGTCTTTGGATGGATAGAAAGGGAAACCACAGCATCTGGCACAAACATAGATGACATCGAATAGTCCACTGTACCGTCTGTAAATGTATTACCAGACGCACAATCAATACCAAATGTAGCACAAATTTCACCAGAACCAACTTCATTGACATCTTCCATATCATTCGAATGCATTCTTACTAATCTAGAAACCTTAACTTTCTTTCCTGTTTGCACATTTGTGATGAATGCACCCTTTCTTAAACGACCTTGATAAACACGAATATAAGTTAATTGACCATATTGACCTTCTTCCAATTTGAAAGCCAAACCAACAAATGGTTGTTGAACAGAAGGAACCAAATTAATCTTCTTTTCATTTTGAGCAACATCTAAAGCAGTGTTCAAAATTTCAGATGGGTTTGGTAAATAGTCAATAATTGCATCAAGAACAGGTTGAATACCTGTATTTGCAAGAGCAGAACCCATTAAGACAGGAGAGAATTTTCTTGCAATAGTGGCTCTACGAATGGCACCTTTGATTTCAGTAACAGTTGGTTCTTTTTCTTCCAAGAAGATTTCAGTCATTTCATCATCAACATCAGCTAAGGTTTCAATTAACATTTGTCTTCTTTCATTAACTAAATCGACTAAATCATCTGGAATTGGACCCCTTTCAAGAATTTCACCATTATCACCTTTATTATAAATTGCAACTTTTTCAATTAAATCAACAACACCCTTCAGGTTATTTTCGATACCAATTGGAACTTGTAATGCAGCAGCAGGAATTTTTAACTTTGAATTTAATTGTGTAATAGCACGGAATGGATCAGAACCCATACGATCCATCTTATTAATAAAAGTAATTCTTGGAACATTATATCTACGCATTTGATTGTCAACAGTAACCGTTTGTGATTGAACACCTGAAACCGCACACACGACAAGGACAGCACCATCCAACACTCTTAGAGCACGTTCAACTTCGATAGTAAAATCAATATGCCCTGGGGTATCAATAAGATTGAACTGGTAATTTTGCTTGTCCTTATCCCAAGAACAGTAAGTAGCGGCAGATTGAATAGTAATACCCTTTTCTCTTTCTAAATCCATAGAATCCATTTTTGCACCAACATTGTCACGACCTCTAACTTCATGAATAGCCTTGATTCTCCCAGTGTAGTAAAGCACACGCTCTGTAAATGTGGTTTTCCCTGAATCGATATGAGCTGAAATACCAATATTTCTTAATTTTAGTTGTGTCTCTATATCTTCTGGGGTTAATTTCTTATCTATTTCATCAATAATTATCTTTTCTTCTTCATATTCCATTTTAGTACTCCTTGAGGCATGAAATAATCTCACTGATGGTTGTCTAATAAGATTCCTTTGGGATGGAATTGACAATCTCTTAGAGCATAGCACCTTACCAGATACCTGGTTAAGCACAGTACTGCCAAGACGCCAAGAGCCAGTATTTTTTGGTAATAAGATCATTTTTCTTCTCACAGATGGTCTTTTACTTTTACGGATAGCTCTAACAAAAGTATCTCGAGATGCAAACCTTTATTCTAAGTTCTTAACAAACTTTGAAATAAAATGTTCCTAAAATCTGAACATGTCTTGTTTTGCTTCTGGTTGTTTTTCGGTCTTGTCTGGATTTTTTTCAACACGTTCGATATTTCCACTGTGACAACGAAATCATTCACCAATAAAAGCCCATGGTGGAGAAATAGTGAATGGTATACTGTTTTTGTGAGTTTACGGTGCTAAACTATAAATTATGTATGGCTGTATATGTCTGTAAAAATATATTCTATTCGTGTCCTAGAATGATTGTCTTAAGGATGTCATTTTGTCTATCTGCATTATAGTTGTACGCCCTAATCGAATCTTCAAATTTAAATCGTTTTGTAATCAATTCATTAATATTAATTTTACCTAAAGACAGTAAGTCGATCGCAGTTTGGTAATCGCCCTGACAGTATCTAAAGGAGCCCTTGATATCCACCTCTTTGACTGATATTAAGTTCATAGGGATAGTAATGCTATCTTCGCCCATACCAACAACTATAAAGGTTCCACCACTTTTAACGGCGATGATACCACTTCTTATACATTGTTCACTACCTGTACACTCCAAGATAACATCCGGTCTTTTCCCTTCTAATCTGTCTAAAATAAGATCAGCGATGCTATTATCATTAATTAAATTCTTATTATTTATAATATCTGTGGCGCCAAAATGGTTTAAAGCTCTCTCTAATTTAACGTCATCTCTCCCTATAAAAACAACACGAGATGCTCCAAATGCCCTTGCCACTGCACCTGCCAATAGTCCTATAGGACCTGTACCAAATACAACAACTCGTTTGCCAAAACATGTTCCAGCGAGTTTATTAGCATGAACTCCCACAGCCAATGGTTCAATCAGCGCACCCTCTTCAAATGAGACACTATCAGGTAATCTATAAACAAAATCTTCAGGACATGTATAATATTTCACTAACGTACCATCTACTGGAGGTGCTGCGGCAAATCTCATCCCAGGGCACAGATTATACTGCCCAGCCTTAGTCTCTTCAGAGTATCTATCTGGTACACCAGGCTCTATGGCCACACGGTCACCGACACTATGAGATGTGACTTTATCGCCAACCTGGACAATAATCCCGCTAGATTCGTGACCTAAGATCATGGGAGACTTGACTACAAAGGGTCCAATTGATCCATGCTTGTAAAAATGTATATCAGAACCACATATACCCGTCGCCTTGACTTGGACCATTACTTGGTGAGGATCATTGATAGTAGGAGTTGATCTTTCTTGTATAGAAATGTTGTCCTTCTCAACAAGTACAACGGCCCTATGTGTAGTTGAAATTGTCATTTACGTATTCAATTGGGTTTGGATTATTTGTCGTTTTTCTGTTTTGTTTTTGTTCTGTTTGACCTCTATCGATATATTCAATATTTTTTAGTGAGTTATTTTGCCAGATTATTGAACTCCATATTTACGAATATAGTTATTACTACGAAATAAAATAAAGCAGGTTCAAAAACCTCTCAGGAATATTGCAGAGTTTATTTTTTTCTTTCTTATTAAATATAACGATTGATATATATCTATATAACTACTGACTTCTAAGTACTAAGTACTAAGTACTAAGTACTAACTACTGGCTACTGACTAGTGACTACTGATTTCTACTGTAATATCTTTGTATTATCGGATGAAGAGCTATTATCAATCTTCAAAATATCATGGATTTCTAACAAAATAGCTTCAATATCTCCAGAATCGCAAGAGATACCTTCTATTAACCTAATAGCATTCGGAAATTTCCTTATTTCATTATTACCACTGCTATTTGGAGTAGCAGTGTTTTTTGATGGGCTCTCCATACTAAATCTGTTTAAACCCGCTGCACCTGAAGGGTGTTTCGGTTTAGTCTCGAGCATAAATATTTGGTTACGTACTTGGTGAATCATTGGATATGCTAATGACTTCGTGGTAATATGTTCTTCGTTAGAAAAATGTATGAAGTATTGTATGGTATCCTTGCCATTGTGAGAAACGTTTTTAATTTCAATTATTAATGTTATCTTGGTTCCAGCAGAAGCATTATAGTATATCAATTGATATTCACTTAAGTTGTGTAAACCAAGACTAACCATAGTAGAATCTTTACCTTCGTTTTGTCTCCTTTCAACGATGATCTGTTGTAATGTGGTGAATAAGGATGAAGTAAATTGTAGATAGTTGAAAATGAAATGGTAGTCATAATTACCATTATTGATAAATGGTTGGATTATATGTTGTGGATTTGACTTTGATAGCTTAACAGTTAAATTTTTCACCATTTGTTCACTCGTAATTATGTTAATTGTACAATCTTGTTTACCAGCTTCATTGTTGCTATCGTTATTTTTCAAGTAGTTGAATGATATTTCATTTGGTTTCAATGCAACAATTTTGAAAAACTCAGATGCAAAGTTTTGATGTAATCTTTCAACAACATCGGTAACGATAACCAATTGCATCAATTTTTGTTTAAATGTCGTTAAGTAATGAACAATTTGACTTAAACTTTTAAAATTTTCCGATAGATAAAATGCTGAAGAATCGTTATTGACAAAATGGATTAATAATTCATCACATTGAACTTGTCTGATCATTGTGTCTCTTTTGAATTTTGCGTATAGTCTAATTTCTGATTTTGTATAGTCTATCCTCATAAACATTGCGTTATCAAGAATTCCATTGAGTGCCTTTGAACCCTCCAAGAAGGATTCCAATTCTAACGTAATTATTGAAGTATAGTAATCGTCATTGTTCTGTATTATTTTTGTAGTAGTATTGCTCATACCTCCTGTAATAGCAGAACTACCACTATCTTCGTTTAGAATGTATAGTGGTAATTCGTTTGAAACCGTATCAATTGAGCAGATCCTATTACGAATCTTTAACTGGTTTAATGAGTCTATTAGCATATGGTTAACAATTCTATGCAAAATTGTCTTTTGTAATGACATTATCTTTTGGTATGTTATTGTTTCTAACTTCGAGGAAGTTACACTAGTAACATCTAGATATTTCAACTCCCATTTTCCTTTTACTGAAACAATTTTCCCAATGTGTTTTTCAACAATGCATGATGAATTTGATGATATGATTGTTAAGACCAAGTACCAGTTAATGGGCCAGTTAGGCAAGCATATAAATAAATCCTTTTGTAATAGATCGTCCATCTGAGAGGGTAGATCTAGTTGGGTTGGAAGAGGCTTATTTAGCTTAATTGTCTTACTACATACCCAGCCTGTCTTTTGAAACATGTTATGCAGGATATCTGTGATCTTATCTAATTTCAACTTTTGTAAAATTTTGATTAAATTTTTGACCCTTTCTGTCCTGTTAATCTGTTGAGTGTATTTTAACAATAAGGGAGTTGGATTTTTAAAATAAAAGACACCGGTAGTTAGATCAATCTTTAATTGGATGGGTGCCGTAGAAAGGCAAGTTGTTGGAAGTTGGAAAAGCAATACATCCGAATTTTCTTCATCTTCCTCAAAGATTCCCGTAGAGAGTAGCTGTGCCTTAATAATATTAGAATGGTTAAACATGATCTCATCCAGAATATTTTCAATGTTTCCCAAGACATTATTATAGATGAATGGTATTCTCTTGAATTTATTTACTATATCGTCATCGCGTTCAGATACATTATCCTGGCTGGTATTGCGCTTGTTGCTTGGTGTTTGTGTATCACTATTATCGTTACTCTTATCTCTGTTTGATAAAGTAGTTGCTGTGGTGACAGCAGTAGAAGGTAACCTCTTTTCATTATGGAACAAGTTATTATCCCACCTTAAGATTAAATGTTCAGTATTTTTATCTACACCAATTGTGAACTTACCCTTGTTACCCATTTTACCATTAATCCAGTACCTACCGGATATTATGCTCTTTTTAGAATCATAAATATGGATCAAATCCCCATTGGAAAATTTGCCTATGTTTTCTAATGACAGAAGCTCAATGTGAATCATGTAAAGTTTTAAAGTTAGGACATATTTGTGTAGGAATTGATACAGGACAAACAGAGGACCTTTATCCTTATTCTTAAACAAGATTTCATTTATAATTTTTTCTAATTTTAGTTTGTTTAATGGTAAGTTTTGTTCAGTGTTGAATAATAGATTTAGGTCAACATAGAAAAACGGCGAATGACGATCTATTGTAGATAATTGAATTTCAAATTCATTTTCAACAGTGATATAAGTTCTACCATTCTTTACGTAGTATCTGCTGAATTGTGGTGGTAAGTCCACTAAGGCCATTTTGATCGATACAATAAGGTTTAAGTCTTTTAATCTCTGTAGGATCAGTATCGATGGTATATCTATATTGTTTGTAGTAGATGTATTATTCTCTGAAGTATTGAAAAGGTTAAAATAATGATTAGATAAGTTTGGCCTGCCAAGAGTTAATACTTCTAATGCGGTTACTAGATCTGCATTTGGTAGCTTTGCATTGGTCATGGAGTCTAAACTACCTTTCAACGCCCATATACAGTTATTCACTGACATATTTGTAGTTCTGAACCAATTTAATAAATCGATAAGGATATTGAAATTATTTTTTTTGATAGTCTTTGCCCATTTAATTAGGACATAAAGCTTTAAGAATTGATTTCTTAGATAGATGATTAGTTGTAAGAATCTTATCTTTCTGAAGGATGGACCATTGCTATTATTCATGTCAGGGTCATTATGTAAGTTTGTCTTCAGGTATTGTGAAATTTCTTTGATTGTGTATATTGTTAAGTTTCTTACAATCATGGATAAAGGAGTTTGGTTAATTTGTACATGGGGTATAGGAGGATAAGATAAGACAGAGTCTGTTGTTGCTTTCTCTTTCACTGGAATGCTGGTGTTTGAAGTAGTGGTATTGTTATTTATCTCTCCATGCTCTGGTGCAGTAGCAATTGGGCTGTATAATTGATTATTCACCTGCTCCTGCTGCTGTGATTGTTGCTTTTCGAAAGAGTGGATGTCAGCAGATGCATTATTGGATAACCCATTATTACTCAACATCTTCGTGGAATCTATTTCCGTACTCATTTTGTATATTTTTATCTGTGTATATTATAATATTTTGTAGCAGCGTGCTAGCTCAATAAGGCATAGACAGGGCAAATAAAAGAACAGAAATGGATAGATCAACCAGTATTAGATATAATGAAGACTAGAATACTACTGCAGACTGTATGCACTTTGCTTCCAGTTCTGCTAGTTACAGAATTTCCAGTTGTGCCAACAAGTTATACAGCGTAAATTCCTGGTGGATCCCTCTCTATTTCTCTATTTCTCTGTTTCTCAGTATCGTCAAACGGAACGAAAATCGCGGTGTGTATGGAACGGGTAACGGTTCCACGTGATATTGGAGAGATGGAATGGTTAAGGAATGTTGAGAAGGTGAGATTGTGATGGATAAGAGGTGAATGGTGTAGCTTAGTTGGTTGTTAGGCTGTTTAAGGTATCGGGCAGTGAATATGATTTTACTGCAGTTGTATTAGCTTGGTTTATCGAAGTTAAGAAATCGGTGATAGATAATCCGTGCTTTAGACAATGGATAGTGTTACCAATAATGAAAGCAGATATCAAGGAGATGTGCAGCACAAGTCTGATTACATAGACAAATGCAGTTGTGGTACAACTAGTTTGAACAACGAAGGTGAGATACTTTATATTGGGCGCCCGCTGTGGAGTGACTCCCAAGGTTGCATTAATTCAAGTGCAAAAGCATCAAGCGAGCTCTCCATACCTCGGATTGATCTGAAATCAGTACCTGTAAGCCCACATCTATCAGATACCAGCTCAGTTTTAATCCATGAAACAAACTCTAGCAAGTATGGCGGTGACGCAGTAGAATCACTGAATGGTATCATCGTGACTACGGATATATATACGGCTACAAAAGCAGCTACAAAACAAAGTACCACAAGGGCTAATCCTACGTTCCTCGATAATATGGAACTAAATTTCTGTTTTACCGAACCAATCAATTCACAACATTCTTTCTCTTCAAGTAACCCATTTAAGGGACAATTTAAAGCAAGTCCTGTCGATAATGAATTTATTGGTGACTTCGACTGTTATTTTTTACAAAAAACTGCAAGTGCAGATGTATATACCCCAGAGCAAGGTAGGCTCTATCTTTCACTCAATGATATATCGTTTATCTCTTCTAATCCTCTGCAAGACAAGTTACAACTTCCAATAGGCAATATTTCCAATATTGAAAAAAATTTATTAACTGAGACCGGAGTTATAATCGATAACAGCAATTTTCAAAAACGAAACAACAAAATTGTAATAACAACAAAACTAGGTGAAACACTAACGTTTATTGGTTTTATTACAATAGTTAGAGTGTATGATCTTGTAAACCACTTGATAATAATGAACAATCAACAACTGATAATGAAGCCATCAAATTCTAAGGGTTCAGATATAATAAATTTCGCTATTGGACTTGACCCCAGCCCTATCCTGAGCACAAACTACATAAATGCACATGCGACTAATGAACCAATGCAAGGGTCCAGTATTAAGATGATACGAGACATTGAAAATGACGAGGCGATAACGGATGCATTGTCTTCTATCGATGATACCTCGTCTTTGTCCTCGGTAGGAGCAGCGTCGTCGTCATCATCTTCAGCCGCAACTATAGCCTCACAACCTAATACTACCATTAATAAAGATTTGAAGAAAATTACAGTATATAAATTAAAATCTGCTTCGAAGTATAAATATAATGGGCCATACTACCGTAAGAATGTGTCCGATATTAGTATCCCAGAAGCTCCATCAAATGAGTATGTCCTAGCTGAATTGACCTTATCGTGTCCACCAAGTTTACTATTCAATATGATCTTTAATGAGGAAAGTCCAGATTTCTTAATTGAGTTCCTTACTGTTCAGGAATCATCAAATTTCACAAAGATTGGTACTTTCGTAGATGGTAAGACAAGAACTTACTCGTATGAAAAGAAATTGAATTTCCCTGTGGGACCTAAATCTACCATTTGCAAAGTTGAAGAGATCGTAGTCAGTCAAACAGATAAACTCATTGAGGTTATTAATATTACGAGAACACCAGATGTTCCAAGTGGGACTAGTTTTGAAACGAAGACCAGATACGTTATTCGCTGGGATGGGGTGAGTAAGAGTTCGTTGAGAATGTCGTTTTGGGTTGAATGGACAGGAAGTTCGTGGATTAAAGGAATGGTTGAGTCTAGTTGTAAGAGTGGTTTGATAAGTTCTACGGTTGATTTTGTTAAGTTGATAAATAGTCACGTCCAGGAAAACACTAAGGCCGAACTAATGGCTATGGAACAGAAGAGGCAAGAGGAGGAGGAGGAGGAGGAAGAGCATGAGGAAGAAATTTCAAAAGAGACGGTGACGGTAAAGGTTGCGACGGAAGAAAAAGAACAGGCACAAGCACCAACCGGTCCAGTTGTATCTGGTTTCAAATTTACGCAAAGAAATCTCGTAATAATTCTTATTATATCATTGTTATTGATAAATATCGGATCAATAATATACTTGACACACGCTATAAAGTCACTTAACTACAACATTTCCCTGCTAGGAAGAACAAGTCAGTATTCGCACGGTGTAAATCAATTATTTGAAACACCAGTAAGACCGGATCTGATTGCTGACTCCAAAGGTAAGGCCAAAATCTTCGGCTCTATTGAATCTTTAATGAAAAAAGATGATAGTGTCACAACTGATAGGGATATCCTGGCCAAAATATTGAAGTTGATTGAGATGCATTATTAAACAAGTGTATATATTTTGTCGATGTTTATATTCCGGATATTTTAAAAGCACAAAAAAAAGTAGTTTTTACCTATTTTACGTATTAAGTGTATATATAAGGGAGTGGCAAAGTGAAACAGAAGGGTGTAAAAGAGTTTATATAATGAGGTTTAAGGTTAATATTGAGGGTAAGAATGGTGATAAAGTTATCACGATAAAGAATAATGATCCGACAGTTGATGATTTGCTCAGCGAATTAAATTCGGTATTTGATATAGATGTTAAGAATGTCACACATCTTAGGTTTGGATACCCAGTCCAAAGAGTTGAGGTTAATGAAGACAGCCGTAGTCAAGAGCTAGATGATATTGGTTTAAGCTCTGGTGAAAAATTAACGATAGTAGCTAGTGGGCAACAGGGCGCCCTTAAAGAAGAACAGGAGAGCGCAAAGTCAAGAGTCACTGTTGAACCAGTGAAAACGAATCAATTTAGTTTCTATTTGAATGACGGAACAGAAGAACGATTACAAGTTCATAAAGTTCCAGATGACAATTCATGCCTTTTCCATTCTATTTCATATTGCATTTATAAGGATATATCGTTATCTGGAGAGTTAAGAACGATGGTGTCGAAGGAGATTCTAAGGGATCCATTCAAATATAATGAGGCAGTGTTGGAAAAGAGCAATAAGGAATATGCGGAATGGATCCTAAAGAGGGATTCGTGGGGCGGTGCTATTGAGATTGGGATATTATCTGAAGTGTTGAATGTTGCCGTGTATGTTGTTGATATTGATGCTATAAAATTCGAGAAGTTTAATGAGGATAAGTTTGATCAGTCTATTATAATTTTTTTCAATGGTATCCATTACGATTCGTTGGAATTGCAGAGTAACAATAAGACATCGTTTGATATTTTAAAGGATAATGAATTGAGTAATGTGGTGTTGAATGGGTCGTTGGAATTGGCCAAGAAATTGAAAACCAGCGGTGAATCGTTCAACACTCATAAGGCAAAAATCATTTGTAATGTATGTAGACAGACGTTTGTTGGAGAAAGGGATGTTGCAAGACATGCGGAATCTACAGGCCATACGGATTATGGCCAAGGTAAATGATCGCATTGCATTGCATATTAGTATAAGTTTATATTATTTTAATGTACAGAACATAGAATGTAAACAATCAGGTATATATATCTCTATATAGATACGTAAAGGTGTATTAACCCATAAAATTTTTCTGCTCACCTTGTGATTGTAGTTGTGGTTGTGATTGTTCGATCGTTGCAGTGGGTTCATCCTGGTTTGCCCATGGAAGTGTAGGTTCAGTAGATTTCACATTGGCTAACGATTGGTCTAAATGGTCCTTTAGTAATGTTTCATTATCCTTCTTTTCTGGACCGAGCTTGTTTGTGATTTGGTCTACTCTATTCAAAAACTTGTTCAAGTTATACCCAGCTGCAGCATCAGCGACTTCCTGTGTGTATGGAACACCTTTCAACTCTTTGACTCTTCTTTTATGAATCTTTGTCTTCAGATGTGTCTTTAAAGCAATAGCAGTTTCGAAATATTTAGAACAGTGAATACAGTAGTGTTGACCTAATCCTGGTTTGGTCTCATCTAATGGCTGGTTCATCAGTTTCTGTATAGATTCCTTGGACGACAGTTCATGATAAATCAAATCTAAATCCTTGGTTCTTCTCTTGGTCTTATACCTTTTCACAGAATATCTACCCATTATTGTGCTTGTTTAACTATTGTGTATTAGAGTTCCTTAACTACCACTCTCAAAAATAAACCCCAGAACAACCATCCCTCTATCCCTCTATCCATCTTGTAACTATATCTATATCACAATCCATTACTTATTCTCTCTGTATGTTTCCAGCATTCGTCCAAAGAGCTCATCGCAAAAAAAAAACCGAAAAGAAAAATTTTCCAAAAAAAGAATTGGCAAAACTAAATATGACTGTTTTGACAAGCACATCCGTACATTTTCTTACTTTTCAGTGGTCTGGGTTTTTGTTGTTATTTTTCAAGAAATTTAAAATTTTGTTACAAAAACATGTTATTTCTATTTTGGGAAGTTCCGCTGCTGACAAAAAAACGCAAACCAAATTTTGTGAAAAATTCCGTTGCAGAGTGGAAATGAATGTCTGTTCCGTCTGCCTTACTAATGCCTGATTGATTGATGGATGGATAGCCGATGTATTGGATAGGTGTAGGTTCCGTGTGTGTGTTAATATGGTGATGGTGGTGTTGCAGTTTTCTCTTTTATAAAAGACAAGAGGATTTCATTCTGTTAAATATTTCCTCCTTCCTTGAATTCTTGTGTTCTGGTACTTCTACTTCTTGTCGTTACGTCCCCCAGCAACTAACTAACTAATTTAATCATTCAAAATGGCTAGAAGACCAGCTAGATGTTACAGATATCAAAAGAACAAGCCTTATCCAAAGTCTAGATACAACAGAGCTGTCCCAGACTCTAAGATCAGAATCTACGATTTAGGTAAGAAGAAGGCTACTGTCGATGAATTTCCATTATGTGTTCATTTAGTCTCTAATGAATTGGAACAATTATCCTCTGAAGCTTTAGAAGCTGCCCGTATTTGTGCCAACAAGTACATGACCAAGATCTCTGGTAGAGATGCTTTCCATTTAAGAGTCAGAGTTCATCCTTTCCATGTCTTAAGAATCAACAAGATGTTGTCTTGTGCCGGTGCCGATAGACTGCAACAAGGTATGAGAGGTGCTTGGGGTAAACCACATGGTTTAGCTGCTAGAGTTGCCATTGGTCAAATTCTATTCTCCGTCAGAACCAAGGACAACAACAAGGATGTCGTCATTGAAGGTTTAAGAAGAGCTAGATACAAGTTCCCAGGTCAACAAAAGATCATTATTTCTAAGAAATGGGGTTTCACTAACTTAGACAGACCAGAATACGTCAAGAGAAGAGATGCTGGTGAAGTCAAGGATGATGGTGCTTTCGTCAAGTTCTTGTCCAAGAAGGGTCCATTAGAAGACAACTACAGAGAATTCCCAGACTACTTTGCTCAACAAGCTTAAATAGTTTAAATAAATTATCGTTCTTATATTTATATATCCCTATATATTTAGATCTGTCTTATTTAATAACTGGATAAAATCCTCTTTTTTTTAAAATTGTAACAAATTATTATTTATATTTGTATATTCGTATTTATTTATTCGTTGCTTTGTTATTGGTGGTAAAAGGCAAAATCAAAATCCACACACAGAGCAATGAAACAAGTGCCAATAACTACTATACGTCGTAGTATCTTCTCCCTAAACCCTCCTCGTAATGTTTTCGTCAGTACTTGCAGTACATTGAGAATCATCAGCTCGAGACGTCAATTATCTAACGTTCCAAAATATGATGATGCTGAGATCCTTGCAAAGGATATCAATTTCAAAGACTTTAAGACAAAGAGAAACGAAAGGATACAGCACCCTGTCGAGAAGGATACAAAGTATAGAGAAGTCACTCTGAAACGTTTAAACCAATTAAAAAATTTTGGATGGATTGGTGTGTTTAGTTTGGGTTTCTTAGGGGTAAGTCTTGGTATGTTATACTACGTCAAGATGGACGATAATAATGAAAGACAACCATTACAGAAACATACAGAAAATAAGAAATTATTGAAGAAGAAGGATAAGTTCCCCTTTGTCCCAGAAGGTGAACAACAAGATTCAAATGTCCCCGGTTTATATGTCTGGGGCCAACAAGGTAGTAAGGATAAATGGTACTGTATACCTCAGAGAGTTACACAATTTGATAATAAGATCTTTAGAGATGTTTGCTTGGTCAATAAAAATATTAATTTACTTATCGATGAGAATGGGAACTTGTACAATTGGGATCAATCAGAGAAAGAATCTGACATGAAATTGGTCCTACCAAACCAGAACTTAGTTCAAATCAAAGAGTCAAATAACTGTGGGTATGCATTGAATTCGAAAGGTGAAATACTAATTATTCCATTGAATAATCTTTCACGTTTAAATGATGCTTTCATCGTCAGAAGCAAAAGAATAGGATTTTTACCTGTCATCAAACTATTGAATGAAAGATCTGATTATAAATTAAAATTAAAGACAGACCAAATATTTGAAAAATGTTTAAATGAAAATAAAATTGTACAATATGACACAGGTGTTAACCACCTAGTCTTAGTTTCAAACGTCGGTAAAGCATACACTTGTTCAACAGGATTTGATGGTGATGATAACACTGGTAAAATAAGTAGTACTAAATCTAGAGGACAATTTGGTATACCAACTTTTTCGCAATTTGAGATCATTCCAGAATTTAATAAACTTTATGAAATTGAATTGTTGAACAGATGGTTGAGCAAGAAGAAAAAGATACATGTGGTAAATTATAGAAATATTGAAAAAGTTGCCTGTGGTGATTATCATACAGTTGCAATTGATAACAATGGTAATATATTTACATTTGGTTGGAATAGATTTGGACAACTGGGTTTAGCAATATCCTATGAGAATGAAAACATACCATATCCAAAGCAGGTTCCAATGTATGGAATTCTACCATTTTTCAATGTTAAAAATGGAAATGATGACAAGGACAATATTGAAGTTAACGATAATGATGAAGAAGAAGATGATGATGATGATGAAAATGAAAGTAGAGTTACTCGTAACTATTTAACAGGCGATCCAAAGTTTAATTTAAAATGCACTGACATTAATTGCAGTAAAGAAACGACATTTTTAACAGTTAAAAATGCTCTTGGAGATATCAAGCATTTATCATTCGGTAATGGTGCATTAGGAGAATTAGGTAACGGTACTTACAAAAATTCACAATTTAAACCTACCAAAATTAAGTTTGGTAATGCTACTATTGTGAATAAATGGGTTGCAAATAAGGATTGTAGGCACATATTCTGTATCTTGAATAATGGTACTACTGAAAGTTGGGGCTTGAATAACCATGGACAACTTGGTAATTGGGAAAAGGGGAAATATAAAATTAACAAGCCAATGGATTTACCACAATTAATCGAACCAGGTGTTCAATATGACAATAATAAGGTGAAAACGTCACAAAGAATAAAACTAGATAATGAAAGGCAAAACATCAGTATTGGTAAAGAGTCAAGTTGCTTATACTGGACAAAAAGATAAATGTACACACATATACGTATAACTAATAACAAAAACGCTTGTAATTAATTGATTTATTTATTTATCTCTTGAACTATTTTTTCAAGTCATTTTATATATTCATTTTTTATTTATCTTAGCCATCTTAGTACTAAATACATACCTAAAAATAATAAAAACAAACCCAACCAAAAGATTAATTTATCCTTAAATAATCTTGTGTTAATCATTGAAATCGTATCTTCTGAGACATTTAACGTTCTTAATGATTTTGTTAGTTGATTTTGGACGTTATTTAGAACCTGGTTCTGTTCCATAATGTCATTTAATGAGTTCTGTCCCATCTCAAGAATATAGTCTAATTGGGAATTACCCCTTTGGAAAATTGAGTTTTCATTTTGTAAACCTTGATGTAACGGTAGTGAATCGTTACTCCTATTAAAATTATCATTTATATTTCCAGCATGAGCCCTACGTTGGTTCATTATTGAATCCTCATTAAACGGATTTTCAGACGTCGAGTTCGCCGTTGTATTATTGTTTGCATTACCAAACAACTGTTGTTTTTGATTTGATTGAGAATTCGATTCATTGAAAGCCTTTTTTAATGTTTTAAACTTGGCAGAATAATCGCTTAAATCGCCTAACAGCGTGTCTAGCCTTGTCTGATATTTTACTTTGTTTGCAGCTTCTGTCTCATCCTTTTCATCAAACGATTGCTTGCTTAAGTAATCTTTATATTGGCTCACTGTTTTCTCAAAGGACACTAGTGTGGCTGATATCGACCCTTGTAAAGAAATTGGAGCCGTTAGATTATTCTTTTCAAACTTGGCTAAATCTTTTTGTAATTGGTTTTTTTGCTTCACAGCATGGTTATAGAGAGCATTCATCTTTGATTCCTTGGGTTATAGCAGATATATCTGCTTATAGTTCTATTGCTGTTGTCGTTGTTGTTGTTACAGTTGTTATTATAATATTCATCTCCATCGATTCAAATTCTTTTCAAACATTGTTTTGATGTTCGTAACCGATGATTTTTCTAACGCGTTACAGAAATATTTAAATGGCTGCGTTTTCGTGTCTTGCTGGTTTCCATTGCGAAGAACAAAGTATTGCACGATAATAACAACTTCTCTCGTAGTTTCAAGGAATAACTCACAGTAAATTAAGTGTTCCTGCAATATATTGTAATTCTGAATAACCCTCCACTTCTATTCTTTAGTTTCTCCTCTCATAGTAATATTGCATTCATCATATTGTTGGCTAGTCTTTCTATTTTTTGAAAAACTACAGTTAAATATATCATTCATATATATATATATATAGGATACCGTTATCTATAAGCTCACTTCCTAGTATCCTTTGAAACCATTCCACTTCATTAAGGAAGCCGTGGATAATTTATTGCTATTTAAATTATTCTAAACTCTACTCAACTCAATCCTCTAGTATACAACCATCCAAACTATATTTTCAAATTGAATTATAATGAACAGATCAGACCCAGCTACACCTCCAAGGTCAAGGTCTTCTCAACACGATAATAATAATTTTGCAAGATTAGAAAACTTTCAGATGGACATGCAACCATTACCTAAAAAATTATTATTCCCACCTGCTACGCCAAAGAAGAATACCCGTCAGGTTGATCCTGTAACCCCATCGACTGTTCAAAAGCACAGTGCATTACCACAACAGCAACAGCGCCCACAGAATGGCGCATTTAAAGGCACACCATTCCTATTACATCCAAGTAATGATAGGAACAAACAGAGTGCAATTACTTCTCCGTTTAATGGTCTGAAATCACCAGAATTCACTCCACTAAGGAGATCTTCAGTGACAAATCCACTTCAAAACAGTCAAATTAAAAGAAATCAAAGTAATCAAAATAATTTAAATACCGTTAGTAGGATATTGTTTCCAACAAGTGATTCTGATATAGATAACGATGATACAGAATCACTGTTGCTCTTACCTCCAAAAACTCCTGTAGGTAAAAAAAAACATCAAAAAACGACACCAGGTACACCAAGTGACAGAATAATTACGTTTGAGCAGTCAAAAGAATGGAATAACAAAGATTATAAAATACAACAAGATGAAGGTGAAATGATAATACAAGAGACAACCTTGCGTAATCCATTTTTATCAACCGACGTGCCAAGTTTAGAAACGAGACAAAAACGTAAAGAAGAGTTGTTAAGAGAAACCCCAGGTATCGATGAATATATAACGTATATCAATAGGAATGGGCAAGTAATAAAGCAAAAGCAAAGAAGGTTATCTACTGAGACTGAAAGCTATCTGAAACCAAAAATGTTATTTGAAGAAGAACTTTATTCACAAAAACGAAATAATAACGAACAGGACGATGCAAATTGATAAAATCATACGAAATGGGTATGCATGTATTAATTTTATCTAGTTTAATTTTTTTTATAATGGGTTTAAAAATTTGGGGTTTTATAATATAATTTATTCTTTTTATCATTTTTTATATACTTAATAGTGATATGATAATAACTAGCCAAGTAATTCATAAGTACTATCATTACTAATATCTGCCTCCCTGTAAGATTAAGAGTCCAAATAGACCATACTTACTCTCATTGCACCTGCAAAGGAAATAGTCAATATAGAGTTTCTTGCTTAAAGTGAAACGGGTCTTCATTTGGATAAAGCATGCACATTTATTAGGCTAACCTTCCGCAGATCATTATTTAGTACGCTCGAGACAGTAACGTATAATGTGTATCTGTTGGAGCTAATTGTTTAAAAGGTTAATCCGATCATGTAATACGAATTTTTCCTTGTTTTGTTGTGAACTGAAAAACATTCTGGATCAATAGGGAAAGTAACATAAATTTATATAATAGCAATAATTATAAGGGAAGCTTGTATAATGAGAGGCATATCTATAATTACTTAGCTATTCAGATTAATTTAGTTTAATTAAATTTATATTGAACACCAATCCAAAGAACAATTAATGATTTTAATAGCTTTTTTACTTCAATTTTTTGCCCTATTAGCGTGGTCAAGACCAACGTCTGATGAACATTCCGGAACGGAAAGCCAGTTACTTGATAAATTATCCCTGCCTGACATGGTTAATCTTAAATCAATCCCAATACCATTCGTTTTAGAGGATTCTGCAGTGCTTAAGGATGGTAGAGTGATCCTGACACCAAAACAGAAATCAGGCGGTGCATTATGGTCAAATAAGAAGGTTCTATTCAACGGTGCTGTTACTTTTGAATGGACTTTTAGAAGTATAAACTATGTAGGTAAATCAACAGGTGGTCTATCCTTTTGGTTTTTCACCCCACCTTATGCTCCTATTAATGATAAAATGCTTTATAATGCACCATCAACTTTTAGTGGTTTACATCTATTAATAGATAATAATGGTCCACTTGGTTCTTCATTGCGTGCTCAACTGAGTGAAGGAGGTGAGGAAAGGGTAGATAAGGGAGATGTTGATAAAAATACGTTTGCATCATGTTTAATTGGATATCAGGACTCTTCTGTTCCTTCAACTCTTAGAGTGACCTATGATATCAATGATAATCATTTATTAAAAGTTCAAGTTGATAATAAAGTTTGTTTCCAAACAAGAAAGGTTAAATTATTTGATAATGATATTAGCTCAAGAAAAGACGGCATTCACTTTGGTGTTTCAGCAGATAATGGTAACAGCAACGATGAATCATTTGAAATCCTAGCAATGAAAGTGTTTGATGGTGTTACTGATAGATCAATGATTCCAAATGTTAATGCTATGTCACAGCCAGTCGTTGTCACGAATGTCAAAAACTCAAAGACAGGTGAAGTCAATATAGTGGAAAAGGAAAAATTTAAGGCAACTGTAGATAATAAATTTTCCAATTATGATCTATATAAGAAATTAGACAGAATCGAAGGTAAGATCTTAGCTAATGATATTAGTATTTTAGAGAGTAAATTGGCAGAAGTTCTTAAAATTCAAGACGGTTTAATTGAATACACGGAGCAGTTAAGTTCATTACTTCGCAAAAACGCTAACGCTGGTTCTTCCGATGGAAAATCTAAAAATGATCCTTATAACAACGATGAGTTCAAAGATTTCTTATCAATGAACGATAAACTAGAGAAATTGTTGATTGAACAAGAAATGATTAGAGAAGCAACAAAGAAACAAGCTGGGTTACAGACTAACGAACCACACCTTGATCAAATTGTATCAAGATTAGCTGTTTGGTTAATTCCTTTGGGTCTCATATTATTAGTTATGCTGTATTATACTTTTAGCATTAACCGAGAAATAGCAAAGACTAAATATTTATAGAATATTTTGTTATTAATTTTATTTAGTTGTACTACTTTGAGTGGTATGTTATATTATTAGTGAGTTGGGAATGGGAAGAAATGTTGTCTATAAAAGCTTTATTTTTTAAAACTTCGAAATGTTAAATTAATTTCTAACGAAATATATATATTCAATTAGCTAGGTGTATATATTTATTTATTAATATATTCATTCATTATTAACTTGAGTAATCAATTTACCCTTGTTAACACCTTTGAAAAGGCCATTCCAAATCAATGGAACCTTGTTGAAATTCTCACCTATACCGTTTTCTAATGTAGCAGAATCCTTAGTATCTAATTTACCACTCTTGATTAATTCTGTTAATTTAACATATGCTTTTGGGAATTCTGATGCGTTGTCCATTAATAATAAACCTTTTATAGTTAATCTTTTTGTAATAACAGCCATATAATTCTTAAACACTAACTTATCAGGATCATTATAGCCACTGATGGAACCACATGCAACAATAATGCTATGAACTTTTACTAGTTTACAACCAAAATCTAGTAGATCACCCCCAACCATATCAAAAAAGTAGTCGACAGTGTTTTCACCCCCAGTGGCCTTTAATAACTTTTCATGGAAATTTGTATCTTTATAATCAACCCCGATAACTTTATCGCCAAATGATTCAACATATTTAATTTTATTTGAACCACCTGCAATTGCAACAACTTTTGATGCTTTGAAGACATGTAATGCAATTTGAATGCAAATAGAGCCGACGGCACCTGCAGCACCAGAAATCAAAAATACCTTACCATAATCCCCTTCCTTTTCTTCAAGTTCTGCGTATCTATAGAACATAAAATATGCAGTCAATGCAGTACCACCAAGAACTGAAAGGTACCACCATAAATGTTCAACATTATTCATATCTAAAATGTTTATTTGATTAGATTCTTCTTTTGGAATAATAATATGGGTCGTCCAGCAGGTATTGGCACTAACGAAACTACCAACCTTAAACTTTTCATTACGTGAAGCAATGACTTTACCTAAACCACGAGCAGGAATAGGCTGGCCAAGCTTAGCACCGGCAGCATAATTCTTATCCACAGAAGTGATCCAGAATTTTTGAGCAGGGTCATTCGATAAATAGATGGTCTCCAATAGAACATCGCCAACATTCAAGTCAGAATATGAGATGGTTTTTGATGTTAATTCAAAAGTAGATTCGGGGCTGTTGAAGTCAAGATTAAAGGGCATCCCCGGAATACCTTCGTTTTTAAGGACCCATTGCTTTGCATTAACAGTCGTAGACATAATTGATATATTTGATATTTAATTGAGTTTTGATTTATTTTGATTATGATAATTATCTAAGAATTCTTCAACTCACGAAATATTACATACCAAACACGAGTGCTCTTTATATAGTAATTTTCCAGCGTTGGAGAACTATAAGTTACCTTACGCGGGTTGCGTTTAAACTTGGCATTTACCGTGATGACTTCGCTAGATTACATAAGCACGGAACGGAACTTTTGTTATACAATATAAAATGTATTTTCATCAATTCTTCTATAAGTACATCGGAAACAAACGGTTACTTGAAACAGTATTGTACAAAAGAATATAGGTATGATTTGACATGAATTGCGGTGGAAAAAGAAGGATATTATTTGGAATGAAATTTCTTATTGTAGTACACTCTTTCTATATACTGGACAAATGATTATAAGACGGGTCTCAAATAAGTCGCTGCGATATATTTTGTTTGTGTTTATGTTTAATTGTTATACAAATGTATAGAAAATATTAGAGTTCTTTATATAGAAATGACAGAAAAGGATTAAATAGTGTACCTACCACTGCTTATCTTTATCATTATTTATAAGTGGCACTTTAAGGCCCATCAATCGATCAATGGATTTGGATGAGGGTGAACACCGCCATTCTTAATAGCCTCTTCTTGTCTTTTTATTAATTGTTTGCCGACGTATTTTAAAATAATTGGCATTAGTGCTGTATTCACAACACACCATGCAATTAGTATACCATAATTTCTGCCCATCTTATGTTTATCAAGGTCCATAAAGATTATTCTATAGATATCAACAATATTGTGCAATGGCATCATATAACCATATCTGTAGAAATCATTATCTAGCGCCATTGGAAATAAAGTTGGTGCCAAATTCAAAACAACAAAACTTAAGATCCAAAACCCAATAAAATGTGGTTTATATAGGAAGATTAAACTGACCGCATTCTCATTAGCACCGCCTACAGCAACCATGAACAGCCAAGTAGACATCCAAAAGACCATGAAACCACCTCTTCCAAATGCTTTAGTGAAATCTACTTGGAACATCGCAGAAATAGAGCACAGGAATAACGATAAAAAGAAAAGAACGAGCCAGTGAGCAATGCATCTATAAAGAATAACATGGTTTGGTTTTAATAGCTTACCCATTTCCATGTGTAAAGGACTTAACAGTAAAAATTGGAATGCAGTAAGGACAAGTCCGTATATGATACCGATTTGAGTTGTGGAAATAAGAATACGGTCATAAAACGGCCTATAATCGATATATGTAAATATCATTGAACCGGCTCCTGCGAGATTCTTAACATTCAAACTTGTGAGCTTGGAGATAGATTCTAGTAAAGCTGGTAAATAAGTAGAAGTATAAATTGATTGGAAAGCCTGTTCGAAAATATTCATTATAGGTAGAATAACTGCTTTCAAATTTGTAGGATCACGACCACTTTCAAAAATAACTTGGAACATCTCACTTGAATTAAATGGTAATGACACGTTGTTTATCAAAGAATTGAAAAGCTTTGCGGTAACATTTGGCTGAACGTTAAATGCTAACCAATATTTTTCCCTATGGATTAACTGGAAAACTTTTTCATTTATTTCTTCCGTAGTATTCACATTATATTTGCTTTGGAAAGTTGATGTGTTGTAAATGTGCCAATGTCCCGGTAATTTCTCAATAATCTTTGGCATAAAAGATGTCATTGGTACTAAACTGTCTAATTCAACGTTGTCGTCTTGGATTAAAGCTAGTATATCTACTTTCTTATAGTGCTGCGCTGTCTGGTAATTGGAACCCCAGAACAGGACCAATACAGTATAACAGAAAAATATCAGGGCACCTAATGTAATCAAAAATTGTAAGGCAACTTTCTTCCTCTGTTTGGATAAGTTTGGTGAAAAGAATTGGGTTTTTTGTGGAGTCAGTGGCACACCAACCTCATAGCTATTTTCATTACCACCGCTATTTTTATCATCGAATTCATTATCGGACATTGATTGTTCCACTTGTTCTAAGGTATTGAAAGAAACCATTTCAGAGTTTGATAGTGTCTTTCTAATGATTTCTGCTGGATTTTGCATTAGGATTCCATTTTCTGGAACATACTGCCTTTCTTCTTCATCAGAGTAAATACTTGCTGACATATTTATCAGAGGATGTGTTGGTATTAAAATAGTTGAGGTTTAAGATTCAATAGTTGGTATTATATCTGGATTTCTCCAAACTTCGAAAACCTTAAAGAGACGCAGACCTCTCTTTCATCCTTGGATCATTATCCTCACTATTTATATACTCAGTATCTTGAATTCACATAAATTCGATATTTCGGAATTTAAATAAATTCATCTCTAGTTAATGTAAAAGTCCTCAACCATTTTTCACAAAAAGTTACAATTATCAATTAAAGAATACAATTTTTGGTATCTTAATAATATTCATATCCTTATATTTCGCTTTTCTTTTAGATACTTTATTTTTTCATGTTGAAGTATTATTTTTCCTTCACTATAGTTCGCATTTAAAAACGATGGGCCGACATTTTTCTTCCAGAGAAAAGGAGTGACTCGTTCTCTGCAGTAAATTCACTATTAACCCTCACAAATGATTAAGCAACAACGATTAGAACTCTTATCTTTCCACGGATTAATTAATATTTTCACTTTTGTTGAAACTGTTGAAGTACAGTTGTACTCTAAATTTAGTGGCTGCTTCAAGAGGGGCTTGTGACCTTTTGTTGCTTCTATTCTTAGTATGTGGTATTTCTTTCTAGAAGAAATTATAGTTTTGGAATCAAATCGCCCGTTCAACAAGTATGGTTCGAAGAATATCCATACCATGAAAATCAGAAAATGAATGATATGCAGTCAGTTAACTAAGCTGGTGAGATCTGATCGACTACAAGTTTATTAATAGTTTTAAATCAAAAGTGACAAAGAAATTAAAACAAAAATCTTTTTTACTTAGAATCGTTTTATAATTTCATATTTTCTTTAAATAATATTACTAAATCCTAAGTCTTGCACCTATGTTATAACAAATATTTGAATTGTGTGTTTGGCATTTATAATTTATTGTTAATTCAAACTAGAAATAAAAAGGTAATGAAGGATGCGAGGTTCGAACTCGCGCGGACACCGTCCAACAGATCTTAAGTCTGCCGCCTTAGACCACTCGGCCAACCCTCCAATGTTTTATAATTTTTGTGTAAGATTGTTAGCACTAAGACGCATTTTAAAAATCATAAAAATCAATCGTATTATAATCAATTAACCATATTCGAATAGTAGATGAAAATGCTGAAACGGAGATTATATGGTACTATGAATATAATATGGGTGATTTATAGGATATCAAGTTTAATACGAGGGTTACTAACAACCACGAACGCGATTGAAAACGAAACACGAAAATAAAACAATAGCATATAGAAAGTTATGAACGACACGAGTGTTCATATAAGGAAATCAATGTTTGACTACAAACAATTAACT